>JBBPSB010000020.1:0-110592 GCA_038093375.1 Xerocomus brunneocitrinus | reverse complement strand
GAACGAAGCAGATGCTCATGGTCAGACCCACGGCGTCGGGGGGGGGGAGGTCGGGTGCGTGCCTCCACATGCGACGTCTTGCTCACCAGTATAGTGCGAGCAAGTTCAGGTTTTAACGGTCCGGTGATCCTAAGGTCGCCAGAATATTAGGTAAATATAATTAGTACGGGTCTAGCACAGACTACGCTACTACGCTCGACTTTAGGCCAGAGGATACTTTTTTAGCAGAAAATTCGAGCTCTAACTTCGCTTTACTATCCAGTAACTCAGTCAATTGAATGAACAGTATTATCCCATGCTCAACTTTGCTTGGTACCGTCGTGATGCCACAAGCCCGACCACTTAAGGCTGCTTTGAGGACGTACCGCCCGCTCCGATTGCCGAACAGTTTCACTGTTGGCATCCACATAGGCTCATGGCACAAACCAGGCGAACCGTACGACCCTTACAAAGTTCACGATGATATCAAGTACTCGAAAGAGGACGATGAAGCTATTGACAACTGGATTTCTGGTGCGTACAACATCAGATGCATTCTAGAGCGTAACCCAATTCTAAGTATACAACTAGACCATGTTGAAACCACCTGGCACAGTCTGGCCACCTGCGGTAAGCGTTTTCCCTTGCTAGATGGCGGCAAGACTCAATGTGCATTCCTTAGCTATGAAGCCCCGTGAGGAAGGCGGTGTCGTTGACGCCCGTCTGAATGTCTATGGTAAGCTGTGTGATGATGGACATCATCGCAAAAGCTGACCATGTTATTCGTCACACCTCAGGCACCCAGCACTTGAAGTGTGTCGACTTGAGTATTTGCCCTGTACGGTTACTGTCATTTATTCGCGGGATACTGCAATATTCATCTATGGACAGGACAATCTCGGTACGAACACCTATTCGTCTGCGCTGCTGGTCGGTGAGAAGGGAGCAGACCTTCTGTGTGAAGAACTTGGTGAGTACTCGCAAAGCAGCGGAATATTCCACGTTCAAATTGTTCTCCGTAGGTATCAAAGTCAGGACTCCGCACGCGCCCGTTCCACATGCGCCGATCCCGAGTGTTGTTGTTATGTCACGTGACTAGTAGTGAAATTAATTACACATTGAATTTTACTTGTCTGCTTGACCGTCGATGCTGCCTCGTCACGTCTGGAGTTTCCTTGTCGCTCAACGTGCGCGTTCGATCCCCCGCCACGTACCACCGACCCGCTTTACGCCTCCGCTTGGGATATGCTCACCATCCCGTTCATTCCACGCATCTTCGTCTGCTCATAACGAACCTCCCAAATCTCCCTTCCAAACCTTTGTCGAAGTCCTTCGTGAGGAACTGCGCAAAAACAGGGAGCTACAGGATAATGTCAAGCAACTACAGGGTGATGTAGACAAGCTGCAGGACTCGGAAGCCTTGAAACGCGCCAGGGATGTCTACGAGCGTGCGAGGGTACCTATTCAACATTCCCTTGCCAAATTCCTGTCTTGTTCAACCTCCATTCTCCCAGTTGACATCAAGCATCAAGGAAAATCCCCGCTTGAGAGCTGCGGCGGAGGAACTTAAAAAGACTGGCGTCAAGGTTGGTGATGCCGTTTCCGAGGCACTGAAAACCATGGAGGAGAGTGAGATCATGCGTGCAGTGCGTGGATTTCCGGTCACCGTGCTTCTCGCGATTTCATTTTGACCCACTCAGATATCTCGTGCTACCAACACTCTTTCCAGCACCATTGCCCACACGACTGAACCAATCCGCAATACGGCTGCCTACAAGACTCTAGCGGAAACGCTGGTCGACGCACTGGATGACTCCGGCTCTGCCAAGCATGCTGGCTTCGAGGACAAAGAGGCTCGTAGACTACGACGACAAAAACGTCTCGAAAAAGCTGGACTTTCCGATCGGCGCGTCGTCTCAGAGAATACTGAGTAAGCTCTTTCTTTCCCCTCTCCCCTGTTTCTTAACATTCTTTTCTAGGGCTGGTCAGGCACTCGTTTTCGTGAAACCATCTGCAAGGCAGGAAGCATGGGAGAATTTCAAGACTACCAGTCCTGTTATGCAACGATTATCTGCCCTACATTCTGCTTACCAAGAGTCGGAATCTCCTCTAGTTGTCCCCCTACGCGCCGTCACGTCGACGATCGGTTCATGGTTCGAAGAGAACGAAGTGGCACAAGTGACACGCATGATAAGATCTCTTGACCCACTCTTTTCGCGTGAATCGTTTGAAAGAGAACTTCGGGAATATATCATTCCCGAAGTTGTCGATGCGTATTTGTCTGCCGACCGGGAATCATTGATGAGATGGTGTTCTGAAGCTGTAAGCGAATTGTGGTTTTCCGAATATATGGGTTGTTGAACCTCGAACAGACATATAACGTCCTGTGGGCAACGATGGAACAGTATCTTCGCCAGGGACTTATTAGTGACAGCAAAGTTCTGGATATACGACAAGTCGATGTAAGCCACCAGCTCGCCTTTAGGTGATCATTTTTGACCTAGAGCCAGGTATCGGACGGGAAAATCCTTGAAAATTCTATTCCGGTATTTGTCGTGACATTTGCTACTCAGGAAGTCCTACTGTTCAGAAACGCTGTCTCGCGCGAGGTTGTAGTTGGGGCTGAGAACCGTGTAGAACAGTGCACCTATGCGGCTGTAATTACGCGCGTAGCGGAAGAGATGTCGGACGATATTACCGGAGGGTGGAAGGTCATCGAGGTAATACCCTCTTTATGCCAAAGATCTGTTGCTTACCGTTCAAATCTTGATGTTGCAGATGGCGCGCAGGTCCTCGAGAGCATACCTGTAGCCCCCCGTCAATGGTAATGGAAGCGAATGTTCGGCTCATACCACAAGCTACAGCACCCATTGGCATATATTATTCGTCGCATACAAGTACTCACCACTCATCATCCCTAGACATACATTATCACTCTGATTATACATTTCTGCCGGTTGAGGTCCAATCAAATCGCCAGCTGATTCTGATGACTCTGATTACCTTTGCAGATTTTGTGCTAACCACAGCACAGGTGTGAGCTGAATTTCGATTCAGGGTAGCTCAATGTACTATGTAGCCTCATCGATCATTATATTTGACTCGAACAGAAACCCGCTTCACGCACTCCAAGATTAGTGATCCAATACTACAGGTGATAGGCCGAACTACCTAAATTTACTTGGCTGCTCTCACTACCATCTCCTCCAAAGTGATTGCTCGGTACTCGTCCCCGTCCGGGGCCCACACTGCATCGTCCTGAATGTAAACCAACACACCTCCCTTGCCACTTGGCCCTGACACCCTGAACAGCGGCATCCGCGATGTCTCATGTGCACGCCCAGTTGGCATGAGCAGTAGATTATGCTCCGCAGCAAACTCTTCAACGATGGAGCGGAAGGTGACCTCGAGCGCGCGAGAGGGTAACGCGGCACTTTTGGTCGTTCCCTTGGTGGTCCCAGCTGCAGTGGTCGACTCTACTTTTGCGTCAGGCCGCCTCAGTTTCGTAGGCGCATCAGGTCCAAATTCGATCGCTTCATTCATCAGCTGTAATCCTCTTGTGAATCCCTTTTGGACACCCTTTAGAGCTAAAACGTCCTCCGCAAAAACGCTCTTCCAGAACGCATACCACTGAGCGACCTCTTCAAAGCTCACACGTGGCTGGATAAGCCAGATGTACAGCACATCGAGCCACTTGGGGAAGAACTCGGCTTCCAAGAGTTGACTCATAATCGAGCCTCGGAGGAGAGAAGACCATGGAAGTACCACCCGAGTGAGCGGCCGCATCTCTTGGGCGCGTGGGTTTATACGGAACTCCTCACGCAGATGCGATGCTAGCTTTGGAACGACGTATTTCAGCATCAGATTCTCCCACTCGGCACTGTTAAAGACATCCCGCCATACAGCGAGGTCTTCGGGAAGGCCGTCGGCTGCTACCCAGGTGCGCAACATAGACTTTACCTTCCTCCGTGCGTCATCAAGGACATTGTCGACACGTAGACCCAGATGAGGGAGCCAGGGAAATACAAGTGATTGGAGAGGGACGGAACTCCGTTTATGGTTCCATTCTGAGACAGCTTTGGCGAGCTTTGGGAGGATGAGTTGGTCAAGCATATTGTCGCGCACAAAGGGGGGAAGAAAGGAAGTCCAAGTCTCATAAAGCTTGATCGCGGGCGAAGAATCGCATGGGTCCCATTCGTTGTTGATGGACGTCCGTACTTTGGGCAACCAAACATTCCAAAGAAGTGATTCAAAAGGTGTCATAGGTTGTTCAACAACGGGATGCAGAGCAACGGGCGCAGCTCCGTACACATCAACTTGCATTTGCGGGGGTTCCTCAGCGATATTAACTTTGAGCGCTTGCTTCCAATTGCGGAAGGTAGAAACGAGCGTGGATGGATCGCGAAGGGGATTCCACTGAGCTACTATCCTTCGAACAATTGGAACAATAGCAGCGACAACAATCTCATCGAGCCGATACTTGTCAAACTCTGTGGAGAACTGGAGAAGCTTGGAGAAAAGTGGCGAGAAGTCATCTAGCGTAGCTTCGTATATCGAAGCAAGTTCTCTAGACTTGGTGTTGATTTCATCCACTACAAGGGACACTTGTTGAAGCCGTGAAATCACTGCATGGGTGAATTCATGAGATGTTTTCATGGAAAGATGGCGCAACGGGAATACATACATTCAGCCTCGGCGACAACTTTCTTCTGCAACCGAGCGTCCTCCTCAATAACAAAGCGTTTACGTTCTTCAAGGGCTTTGGCCTCGCGTGCAAGACCGTCAAGATCTGTCTTGCAGGCGGCTGCAATCAGCCGTAGATTATGTCGAACTTCTGGCATTCGAGTTGGGTCGGTCGAGGGTGTCCATGATGCCGTAGAAATTTCAGCCAGCGAAGCCAGTTCTCGCGGCTAAGGTGTACATCAGCAGAGAGTAGTTAGAATGAGCATGTACTAACCTCGCGTCCAGTAGCGTCAATGATAAGGCCAACACTTGGGACTGATGGTTCTTGTCCAGCTTCTGCCAGGATCTGTTCATATGTTTTGTGTTCAACTTTGGTCTTCACCTTCCGTGGCTGCTTCCACACATCTGACCGCTTCTCCTTTGCCTCCTTCGCCTTTCTTACGGTGGGTGGTAGCTCTTCGTCGTCACTAACAATTTCGCCTCTCCTTCTAGCTTCCAATTTGGATTGCTCCGTCTTCTCCTTGAAGCCTTTGTAGGCAATACCCACATTCTTTGGCCGCAATTTGCTCTCGACTGGAATGATGATACCCTCTCCGGTGGCACCAAGACCAGTGCCCGCTTTCCAGCCCATCTTGGCGAGCATTTGCGCACCTAGGGTACCGCCTATTTTGTGGAAGTGTACTTGCTCATTAGCAGGAAGAGGGGTACTGCGTTGTGAATTGAAACCGGATGAGGACTCGCTGCGAAGAAAAGCACGCTGTGTCCGAGAAGTAGCACCGAAAGAAGTGGGCAGATCAGAGAACGAGGAAGCGCCAAAGCCTGAGGAAGCGCCAAGGCCTGGTTTCTTCGGTGCAGGTGCCACGATGGGTGGCTCGGGCTGCTTTCCTTCGTCTTCGTCTTCGTCTTGAACCTCGTCCACTGAGCTGTCCGAAGCTACCCCTTCAGCATCCGACCCATCGACTGCCTCGTCCGTTGCCTCATCGTCCGTGTCATTGACCACTTCATCTTCCGCCGCGCTTTTGGTCTCTCCATCGTCCGTTTCCTTGTTCAAGTCGACCTTGTCTCCTGATACAAATGCAGGTGCCTTTGTCCAGTCGGTTTTCTTTTCTCTTGTACCGCCCTTCCCAAGACCCTTCCGATCACATCGTTCGTCGTCAGTGTCATCCCCAAACACACCGTAGATAGCATCCTCTTTCTCATCCCTCCGCCTTCGTTTGTGCCGGTAAGGGTCCTCGAAAAGGGCACGCTCGTCTCTCGCGTCCGGGTCATTGTCGTTCAGTTGTAAGTCAGCTTCTGAACCCTCAGAAGCACCCGAGTCGGAATCACCATCGTCGAGAAATTGGCGTTTTCTTCGACCCATGACAGGAAATGGTTAGATAATGATGAATGTCAACGACTGGTCCTTCTTTTGCGTGTGCAGAACACGTGTTTAAGCTCACGAGGACTCACCGTTGACGACGTCGTTGATGACTTGGCGTGAAGAAACAGTGCTTGTCGTGTCGATTTTGAAGTCGGGATGTACGATATGTGCTTAGATAATCAAGCCTCTCAGAGTGTGGTACGGTATGGTACATGGATAATCTATGCGGAATACTCCAATTTGGCTGAGGAGGAGAGATGAGGATTTCAGAAAATCGAACAAGCGAGTGATTGCAAGCGACATACTCTCGTGTTTCTTGGCATCGCTCACCTTGCGGGCAGCTTTGGTGAGGTCTTCTTGGACAACGTACTCACTGGAAAGTTCATGATCAACCAATGAAACGGTTCAGTTGGGACAGCATACCGATCATCACGGATGGCAAACATTCCTGCCTCTGTGACGACATTCCGCAAATCAGCGCCGTTAAAACCGTCTGTAAGCTATAAAGGCCCTAGCGTTTGTACACCCAGTATCTCAGCACAAAGAAGTACGCACCTTTACAATGGCATCATAGTCAATTTCCCCGCTCTTGTTCACCGGTTGAGCGTGGATTTTCAGAATCTCCGCTCGTGCCTGCTCGTTGGGAAGGGGAATTTCGATCTTTCGATCCAGACGACCAGGTCGCAAGAGAGCAGGATCCAGGGTATCTGGTCGATTCGTCGCCATGATAAGCTTTGTCCTTCCGAGCGAATCAAATCCATCCATTTGATTGAGTAACTTGACACCATCGTTACTATGATCTCACTGTATGCAGTGCAAAAAGTGCACTTACCTCCATAAGAGTTCTCTGGATTTCTCTGTCCGCACTCGTGCCCTCCGAGAACCTCCGTCCCCCGATGGCGTCTATCTCATCCATGAAAATAACACAAGGCTCGTGATCTTTCGCATATCCAAACATCTCACGAACAACTCGAGCTGATTCACCGATGTACTTGTCAACGATGGCAGATGAGACAACCTTGAGGAAGTTGGTTTGCAGAGTAGCTGCTACTGCTCGTGCTAAGAGGGTTTTACCGGTTCCAGGAGGGCCATAGAGAAGGACTCCTTTTGGCGGTGTGATACCCACGCGGACGAACAGCTCAGGGTTAAGGAGAGGGAGTTCAATCACCTGATGTTGCATATTAGTGAATGTCTGAGGACGGATGGACGGTGAAGAGTCACCTCTCGTAACTCGCGGACTTGTTCACTCAGACCGCCAATGCCCGCAAACGACGCTCCTCCTGGATCTTCCAAGCTCATTTTGTAGACCAGGGGATCGACTTCTCGCGGAAGAATGCGCATAATGGTGAGCGTCGTCATATCCAAAGATACGCGAGTTCCGGATTTGAGCTTTGCCGCTGACAACGCTGGGCGGTATGAAACCACATAGCGAGGCCCGGAGGAGGCCTTGACAATGACTAGAGAACAGATAGATGAGAGGAAAGTATAAATATGAGGATACTCTTACATCTCTCGTCATCCAGCTGCTTCATGACTTCACCGATGATTTGACCAACTGACTGGACAGCTTTGATGTCATTCTCGGTCTGTGCGTAATCCTTCTCTAACGCCTTCAACGAAAATCGAACTGTAATATATTCGATCGTGGGTTAGCCCAAGAGAGGACCGCGATGCATGCTTTGACTGACGATTCTTCAAGCTTTGGCTGATGTTGTCATGCGTACGCATTTTCTGGGGAAAGCCTCAGGCCAATACGACATGACCTGTGGGATAGTGCACACCTCTCGATAACTCTTGAGCGCATCCTTTCTTCGTTGATCTATCGTACCAGACGATGTCGATGCTTGTGCTTCCATGGCAGTAACCAAAATGGACTTGAGCGGAAGAATGACGCGTCTTGAAGGACGCGTCAGTGCAAATAGGATTTGACTAATCAATATGATTTATTGCGCCAATCAACTATCGGCCTGGTGGTCTAGTAGTATGATTCCTTGTTAGGGTTTCCTGAATCGAGGAGGTCCCGGGTTCAATTCCCGGCCAGGCCCATTGTTTTTTAAGCCCCCGATGAATTTTTTTCTAGGCTCAATCTGAGGGATACATTGTAGCCCAAATTGTATGAATGATTCCACGGGACAAATGCAAGTCCAATTAGCGAATATCATGCGATGACTACGTCCCAGTCATAAACGTAGATGACCAAGGTGTTAACGGAAGTCGAATTGTACCGGAAAATGTCCGTGCTCCGCACGATCACAATAAAAGAGAGAATCAACAGGAAGAAGAAACACGGCTGAGACCCGTCAGAAATGAAAAAATCCCTTTTTCTTTTTCTTCTTCTCGTCCACTGTGACCGCCCCTGTGCTGTTAACTGACGTCGAGCTAGTGGCATATGGTGAGCTCGGACTGGATTTAGAGAGCTTGCCGCTACGAGCGGACGAACTAGAATCCTTCGGTACAGTAAGCGTTGGGCGTTGTGGGGGAGCCGGGTCGGGGGTAAAGTATTTCTGGTCATAGTATTCCTGATAGGATTGATGGGCAGCACTCGTAGAGACTCCGTTGGGTACTGCACGGGAACCAACGCCACTGAGCTCCAGAACTTTGAGATCGTCAATAAATTGCCGAGGGGTGATTGTATGCGTCGATCCTGGGTGTTTCCCCCTTTGCTCAGTTTACAAGAAAACACAAAGATGTTGGCTCACCGATGTAGATGTCTTTGTTGAGTGATCTACCCAGTGCATAGCATTCTCGGATCTCTGAGTATGTCATCCCACCAGCCATGAAAACGATTACGCGCTGGCGATTATCAACTGGCGCATTTGGCCGTACCGCTTTGTGCCAACTGGGCTTTGCACTACGAAGGGAGGAAGTATGCGTCGGGGTGGTTGGACCTTTGCTCGTTGTGGGAGTTGTGGCAGATGGTGCGTCTTTCACGTAGGGAAAGAGAGATGTATCGAGCTTGTTGTTCACGTGATCCTAGGAGATGTTGGTGAATACATCCCGGTTTACAAGACAGGCTGGTATGTACTTCAATAACCGTGCGAAGAAGGGGTTTATATCGTGATAATTCATATTCTTCCTCTTGAGATGGTTTCTGTTTGAGCTTCTTCTTTGTGTCCTTGTCCGTAGGTCCCTGAATTATGGAGTTTCATTGGAACAGCTAGTGGTGCGAAGCCCATAACAAGGTAACTTACCCTAGTTATCCGCATGCCGAGATGTGACAGTGAATTGACCGCATCTTGTTCCGCCATGCCAAGCCGAGCATGTTGATATAGCCGTCGACGGTCTTCATCGGGAACGCCATCGCGGTACAAAACATAGAGGGCAACCATGCGGAGCTTGTTGAGGTTTCTAGAAAGATAAAAGAATGTTAACGCAGAAAAAAAGGAGAAACGCATAATCTACATAATTTCCCGACTATCCAGAAGTGGTACCATCTCCTCAACCAGCGTTTTCGGGGACTTGCCCTCAGCAGTCGTTCCAGTCGCGCAGCACTGAACGAAAATCACTGAGACCAAACAGGAGTAATGGGTGAAATGGTATCACCTGTTCGACATTGCCAACTTGTGCGAGTTTGTCCTTCTCAAAGATAGCCATGCATTCTTGGGCCATATTAAGATGCAGCGAGAACTATTATGATACCATCAGCTTCTATTGTGGAACTTAGCAGTCATAGGCACTGACCTTCTCTCGCTGCTCTTGGTATTGAGGTAAGTTTGCGAGCATATCCTTCATGTCATTTAGACTGGCAGCCCCTTCTCTGCGACAACGTTAGCTGCAGCAAACAATTGGACGCCAAGCTGAACTCACCCTTTAAACCCAGCATTTTCTTCCATGAATTTATTAAAGTCTGCCATGAGCTTATCGATAGCTTCTCGCATATGCATGTGTCTCACAGTCGTCCATACTGTATCTGTCTCAGAAAGAGTGGCCGCTTTATCTTCGTATGCGCCGAGAGAAGACTGAAACTTATAACTGAAGATACAAAGTGGGTTAGCGACATAAATTATCGACAAGAACATACGTGTATTTTGTTCCGCCGTCTATTGGCAACAGGTCGTTACACATAGCCTGGTATGTGAACTCGTGGATCAACGGTGCGAGAACATCCATTGAGCGATCAGTGACAATAAGGGTACCCCTGTGTCGTGGCGGGTCCGAAGGTTTCTGGTTCGTGTGAGAATGAGATCCAACATAACTGACGTAGACGAATGCTTACAGGGAAATCAGGATTGGAACGCTTGTGTTCGTCCAAATTTCGTTGTACCATGAACGCCAATAATTTGGTTACAAAGTCTGTATCGGCAGTTTCGTATGCACGGGCGGCATCACCTCGCGCGAGGTTTGTCCGCCATCTATTGCTTCCTTCTGGAGGGGGAGGTGCACGAGTCTGCGGATTGGGCTGTAGCGGGCCCAACGGAAGATGATGGGAAGGCAAATAATATCGAACATAAGGAAATTCATTGAGGGTGATGCAAAGGTTTGATATCTTCATAATTTAGCTTAGATTAGCAAAGAAAGCTATCGGTATTTGATACGTACCGTCTTGCTCACGAACAAGAGCTCTTCTTCTAAGCGTGATCGAGCCGTTCGGAAAGCAGCCTCATTGCGCGGTGGGCTATATATATTGAAGAAAAGACCGGGGGAATCGAGTGAGAATGTTTGTGCTTCCACAGCTGCAACCGCGCAGAGGCCCGGTTAATATACAGCCTAGAGAGTCTGAGCCTGAGGGTTTGCTCACCCCAGAAGTTTAGAAATAGTTCCTGCAAGCCTCGAAGGAAAGGCTCCGCAGAAGACGATGTCAGACGTTGAAACAAAAGTTCGGAGAGCCCTAGGACGAGTCCCGTCATATACATAGTGATCGAAACTGCACCCACACACACCGTCGACGAAGAATAAGTGAGCACCGAGGTACTGCTGTTGGTCATTGGAGAAATCTTTGATGATTCTCTCGACATTTTGCGTTGTGGGCATGAGGATATAAACAGCCTCGAACTGCTGGGGTTCTCGGTGGCTGGAAATCGATTCGATGACTACATACAGCACATCAGGGGGTTGGGGGCATTGGCAGGATTTGAATGTTGCGTACGAGTGACATTTTCCTCTAAGATATCGAACTGTTTGAGGACTGAGCCCAGGAGCTTCTGCGAATAGTCGTCTACGACAAGGATCTTCCATCGACCTTGTGGATTGACAGATCTGATCGCCTGAAGAAATCCTAGATACTACATCGTGAGTGAATGGAATCACAGAGAGATACCAACCGTACTCGTGCGGACAGCGACGACGAGGGAGGACATGTCGAGTATGTCCAAATCGACCACCAAGACGAAGACTTGAGGAATTGGACCCCTCGGCTATCACCGTCACTCAACTTATTATTCACGCAATGTTAATCTGCTTAAGAATCCGCGTCCCAAGACTAAATACAAGATGAAACTAAGGCAGTAGCATCCTGAAAAATCCAGAAGATTTGTCCGAGGTCAAAACTATCTACAGTCATGCGGATCTCGAAATTAGTCGATTGAATAAAAGCTACTAGAGCCAGAGTATTCCTAATGAGTAGTTCATGACGGCCATCACGAAAGTGATAATGATACAGCTAATGCTAAGAGGGGTGCAATGGCAGCTGATAGAGAAATGGCAGCGTTCAACGCAGCGGCACTTGTGTTGGACCCTCCCCCGTTATTAGCACTGTAAGTGCTGTTCTCGTAAGGGAATGACTTATTCTGATTACTCTCACGGTAGAGGTTCGTAGCAGGGATCGCGTTGCAGTGGCCAATAGAGTCGAACTATACGACCCCATGTGAGTTCGCAAGGGCCGAGGGATGCATACAAGACTTACGTTTATCGAAGGTTGGAAGCTCTCAGCGGCGGGCAGCGTATAACCGATTGCAAGGTCAACAGTTTGGGGATACAAGTCATGCTCTAGAACGATAAAACCGGTGTTCAGGGTTGTTGCATTCTGAAGGATGGCTTGGAAGGTGTTAAATGACTGTGTGCCGTTTACATCACCACCAGGGACCTTCCAGTCTGTTTTTGACAGTGAGTAAAAATAAGTCTCAAGATCTTAGTTTACATCACCATTGGTGTCGAACGTGGCGCCCGAAGGGGTTCTGGTCCAGATAACCGGAACCATTCCCATAGCGAGGGATATAGCACGAACGCGATCGTCGATGTCACCATAAGGGGGCCGCATCAGAGTCGGAGTAACACCGAGAACCGCTTTGATAACTTTGCGAGTGTACCCTAGTTCAGCAACAATTTGCTCAGTGGTAAGCATAGTAAGGGACTGAGCTCAAGTTAGCGGTGTCAAGGCGACAAGTAAAATAGGTAGGCTGACTCTGTGGGACCAAGTGTGAACCGCGATCTCGTGGCCGGCGAAATACTCTTCGATGAGTACCGCAGGGCGCTCAACAACGCGCGAGCCCACAATAAAGAAAGTAGATTTGAGATTCTTCGAACTAAGATATTCCAGCAACTCTCTAGATAGCGTTAGCGTCAATTCACGGTCTTGAGATATTACTTACTGGGCTGAATGAGGGGGAAAAAGGAAGTGAATGAGTACATGATTGACCTCCATAGAAAAGCGGAATATCACTGACTATACTTGGCAGGGCCATCGTCAAAGCTGACACCCCAAGTCATCTTGGTTGGACATGCAGTGATATCGGTAGGGCGAGTATATCCACCACACGTCCACCAGCCACGGCTAGCAGCCTGCGCGGCGGCCTGAGGGTCACCTATACAGGTTCCATCATTGGTGGGAGCAAAGTCAGGAATGTCGAAGCCATCCAGCTCCTTCATCCACTCGGCGACCTCTGAACCAGCTAATAACAATTAATCAATGAAAATGACGAGGAAAGCATGACGCCAACATACTGGTGGGAGCGATTTGATCCTGAGGGGGCCAATCTTTCGTATAGAAGACAACTAGGCAAGGTCAGATAGGGAATAAGAGTAAAAGAGGTGGGCTTACACGGTGTCGGCAACACTGGGGCACCAGAAATCGGTGGAGTCGTTCCAGGGCTATATGTAGCAGTGACAGGGAGGGTGGTGGGGGAAGGCATCCCGGAAGTAATCTGGCTTAGTGGGGGTATTGAGGTACCGACCGGGGTGGTGGGCCTAGCGGAGCCAGAGGAAGTGGATGAAGGAGAGGTGGAACCGGAACCGGAGAAGGAAGAAGTGGAGGAAGTAGAGGAAGTAGAGGAAGTGGAAGAAGTGGAGGAAATGGAGGAGGAGGAAGAGATTTGTCTCTTTGCGAGACGAGCATGACGGTCATTGGCGTCGACGACGGTGAGGAGGGCAAAAAGAGCGACGAGGTTGAAATGCATCACCAAGGACAAGCAGTGGAAAGAGAAAAGAAAACAAGAAGGGAAGAAACAAGAGAGAGCGACATGTGACACTCACACAATAGCCGAGAAAACATTCCGTTACTGAGCGACTAGCGCCAAGGGGACCTCCGTAAATGGCTAATCTAGTAGTAACGTCCGATCTTCGTGGCAACGGAGAAAACATACTAATGAGTCAACTTGCCGTTACCAAGCTATGATAATCTTCCGTATCTTTTGCTCGCATTCGATGCCGACTGGTATCCTCACCGATGGGAGACAGCTTTCAAAAAATTTGAATTACTTCTTGGCAAATGGCTTATATGTACATTCTTGGGTGTTGCTCACGTTCCCATGCGCTCAGGGTCAATGATTCCGTACTTGCTCCAAAGGTTTTGTCAGTAGAGCTCCACTCTCATCCACAAGCTGATATCGATTCGCTGGGGAAACCCGTCAGACACGTTCCCGAAATATTGGATCAGTATGCTCATCCTCATTGTGTGTGTTCCCGCAAATAATGTTCCCCAACTGCGCCTTCCGTATGTCCATATCGAAAAACATGCGGTATCAACATCCAGTAGAACCTCGTGTATGCATCTCCTCTGTCAATCAGAACAAATATTGCTGGACATCATTCTCGGGTTTACAATGATATAGTTTTACTAGAAACCCACTTGATGATTGTATGATGTTTCGATACTTCCCGACAACAACCAGTAAAGCTCTGCGTCCCCCTCGGTCGGCGTTGAACATGTGCCTGAGATATGTTTATCGGTACATTCACACGGTATGTCAAAAAGCACTGACCAGATGGGATTCCTTTCGACGGTAACAAAGAACTCTGCCAGAAAACTGATGGCCTCTGCCCGTAGCCAGCTGCCATGGTGCGTCAGCGCTTCAGCAATCTAGGATGCCATAGTGGGCTTGTCTACCTTTCTGCCTTTGTCTACCAACATAGCGAACCCATCTTCGCCAAACATCTTCAGTAGCCTTGATTCCAAAAGTTTTGCACCCTATGGAACGTCAACATCAAACTAGTTATTCGTTTACTTCACCCACATAATCGTCGGACCCTGAGGCAAATACCGTCGTTCAAAGGCCGAATGCCTATGAGAAGCATGAAGTTACTACGAAATCCATGGTACAAAACGACACACCAAAGGACTTCGCAAGATAATCATGGAACGTGGCAAACTTGTCCCAGCGAGGGTCTACCATTTGATCATAGGATTCGTTCCTTTCGCATGGTTCACGCGTCAACTTGTGTCCTACAAGCTCCCGCAATCACTCGCCGGATCTGAATTGGCCCTGCAGAATGCCAATCAGCTACCTCATCGGGACACCTCTGTCCCATTGATTTTAGCCAGTGTCTCCCATAACTGTTATTCTTTACTGGGATCAGTACGGGGGCCTGAGGACATAAATCGTCGCTAGCTGGTCGAGAAATGTGGTCGAGGGGCAGTACCAGAGTTGCCTAATGATTCTGCGATGCGAAGAATGTCCGCTAGTGTTAGAACGAAGATGGATGTCTTTCTCTCGAGGAGACATTAAGCGTTGTCCACCTCGACGTGGGTATTGTCACTGTTGGACTACGACCATTGTCCATTAGGACCAAATACGAGCAAGCTACGCAGTACTACTATCAATTGGTCCGACGTATAATCAATGGATTACACTAGTCATTGAGTATTGTTTTTAGTTTTCTAAAATGTTGCGTAGGCACGAGGGACAAGGGTTTGCTGGTTCTCCTTAGTTCCAATCGTTACTACCATCTCGTCTGCCTTGAGGTCACTCTCCTGAATCGTGCTGCGACAGTCACTTAGTCAGACTTGGTATTGGTCCTTGGAAGCTTGCCGTGAACCTATCAACTGAGATACTCACCAAATATACTATTACCTTCCAGCAGCACTTCAAAGTAAGTAATCTGCCCTCGAAATATACTGGCATACGGTTGAGTTTGGTCTCTGTGTTCAGTTCCAAGTGCTATCCTGGATTATTTCTGCCGATTGTATCATCAAGGCATCCGAAACACTGTAAGTGGACCACTTCAAACCCTCTAACAGCTCCTACTAACTTGCAACAGATCCAGTTCCGTTTGATTTCCTGCTGGCGACCTCAATAGCTTCATCCGTCAAGCAAGACGGTCTTATTCCGCCCATGGCAACATCAAACACGACCTCAGAGGCCCAGGCACGTCTTGACGGCGAGATTGCCGCATTAACCTTGGTGCTATGCAACATCCGCACTCAAAGGAACACCCTCTCGCCCATTTTTCGCCTTCCACCCGAGATTCTCGCGTCCATATTCACCCGTTGCGCTCGCAATTGTCAACAAAACAAGTACTTTGAACCCGACGTACCTGGCTGGGTCAACGTTTCTTATGTTTGCCGTCATTGGCGAGATGTTGCATTGAATTGTTCGACCCTCTGGTCGTTTCTCTTTGTGTCCTCGCATAACTGGACAAACGAGTTACTCGCTAGGTCCAAGGGGGCACCGTTGAAAGTTTCCATCGATTCCGAATACCCAAAGCAGTCGAAGGAGTTAAATCTTTTGGCAAGGGTGGCACCTCAGACATACCGTATTCAGGACCTTTGCCTACGACTCACGCGACGCGAGGCTGAACGTATTTTATCCATGTTTTCCTCAAGTGCTCCCCTTCTGCAAACTCTGCGGATTTGTGTGGAACGATCCAACTACCTCGCAGAGCCTGCGCTGGTCTTGGGACCACTCTTTGACGGGGCACCAGCCCTCCGCAAACTAGAACTGATAAACTACGCGGTCCCACTGTCATCCTTGACACTCTGTGGTCTCACATCTCTCAGGCTGCGCGATCTTAGTACGTCCTGTCAGCCGACGCTTGCAGAACTCCAGGTCGCACTCAGCCGCATGCAGAACCTTGCACATCTACACCTTGAAAACGCTCTCCCTAGTGCGCTCCGCAATCCCACCAGCTGGTCGTTTGAGGGGCCAGAGAAGCTCAGTTTCCCTCGGCTTTCCCGTCTTTCAGTCGTTGCACTGTCCTCGACGGTTGTCCTCCTTTTGTCATGTTTTGACATTCCCCTAAAGACAGAGGTCAGGTTGCGATGTTGCTATGAAGCCGGCCATGATGATTACACACAACTCTATCCCCTTCTTGCGAAACGATTCGTCACGTTCGAGGACCAGGCTTTGGCGCTTGTTCCCACCATCCGCACTTGTTTCATTGCAACGTCATTCGCGAGCGTAGGCTTCGTTTTCAGCACGGCGGAACGTGATTCCGGTCGTCGTGCTTTCTCGGCAGATACAACGTCTTATAAACTGGGCCAGCTATACGAGGACTGGGATTGCAACATCCCACTCAAAGTTGACATCGTCTTATGGACGTCATTGTCAAAGGATCGCGAGGAACTCATGGGGAACGTTTGTCGCAGTATGCCCTTGTCAACCCTTCAAAGTGTTCAAATTGACTTCGATACCGGAACTGCCCTCTCATCCGCCTTTTGGACAATGACTTTTGGGCATCTTGGGGAGTTGCGGCACATGAAACTATCCCAAGTCAACTTGCAGGGTTTGGTCCAAGTACTTTCCCTCTCCTCGCATCATCTCCCCAGGAAAAATGCCGGAAATCTGGAACTGCACTCTAATCAGACCTTTGCACCTGCTTTGGAGGAGTTGGAACTTCACAACGTGGACTTCTCCAGAGCATACCACGGCCGGTCGCAAGGCAATCCCACCAATTGTTCTTGCAGCGCACAATGTCTTCACGACGCTCTTTTGGACCGCCAAGCGGATGGCCATGGTCTTCAGCGGCTTGTCTTCATAGGATGTATGTATATCCGTGACTATGATGTAGAGAGTTTGAAACAATTAGTAACTAACGTGAGTTGGGATGGGGTCACAAGAACGAGTCCGGACCCGGAGGGCACGGAGTACGAAGTAGAAGCCGAACAGGGCCAACATCATAGCGGCCGCTTAGGGATCATGGATTTCCATGCCTTCCATTAACCAAGAGCAAGATTATCAGGCTCGTCATGTATCAGATCGGATTGTACCCTCGCAAGTGTATGATACTTTATAGGATCCTGTTTGTCGAGACTGTCCCTTGCAGATTCAACACTTTGTCGCTCAAAAAATGCAGTAGTGATGATCTGTCAATTGAGAAACAATCCCGTACTTCGATAGCGAATAATGCAGATTAATGACGAATATTATACATTAGCCTTCCTGTTTGCCAATTCCTCTATCGAGGGTCGTTTGGGAGCAATTATCCCGCTGCGACCGGAACTGGCATACAAGATCTCAGCCTCACCAAGGGCACCCGGGGTGTAGTCCGCCACAGGGCCAGGCTTATAAATGTTACCCTGGGGATCGAAGGTTGACGAAGGGAGTTGGAGAAGGTCAGACGGGGTCTTTGTGAGGTATAACCGGTGCAAGGCATCCTCGGCAGCCTGTGCGGAGCCTCAACTATCAGTGTTAAAATCAGATGAAAGATATCATACCCTATACTCTGCCATTTTTAGTGAACTTCCAAAGGCCTCGCCAAGTTTGTCTGCACCAGAGTATATTCCAACAACAAATATCGGTGAGTTTGAAAAGCGACCTGTTTCTTTCAAGAGTCTGAGAAGGGTAAGCACTAGCGTCTCTAGGGCTGAGAAATGATTCCACCTTGACTTTGGTCGTTCCCTGCCAAATTTTGCGACTGTCTCCATAAGGGCACGTTTTGGGTCTCGGAATTTGAGCATGGTCCGCAAGTCGACTTGCCGGCCCATGAAGAGGGAATGGACGAATTTTCGAGCCGTCGAAAGCGACCTATCTTGGTACACCAGCGCTGTCAATGCACGTGGTATTGATGCAAGCGCGTCGGAATGCAAGAGCGGAGGCGACGTTGGCGTGGAAGGCTGGTGAAAAGAAACATTAATGCGATAGTGTGGAATGCGGACCGACACGCGAACCTGTCTATGCCAGCGTAAGAGAGGGGTGGCGCCCATTTCTTGAGCGACACTGGCGCAAGTCAGGGGGCCCACGTGAGCGCTGACTGCGGCCTTGAGCACGCGGGTTGGAAGATGTGGGTATGAGGCATGAAGGTATTCCGAAGCAAAGAGGCCGAGGAGGGAATTGCCGAGTGCTGCAATATCTACGTTCGTCGGAGGAGCTGGACTGGAGGGGTAGTACTTGGCGTGGAGGTTCACGAAGGATTGGTGGGTACAAGCGCGTCGAATGGTGTCTGGAGAGTCTATTATTGAACCTAGACCGACACGGTGTGCAAACGCGGACAAGGCGGAGGGCGGTGGTGGTTGTAGAGCAGCCCAAGCCTGTGCATCGAAGACGACTTTGCCAGCCTGTCTAACGACGGCCTCTCTTGGGGGAAATTGGTTCAAATGGGCGGCCGAAACGGCGACTCTGGAGGCGGTCGAGTAGAGCCTATTTGAAACATGACCCATTGGCAAACGAGTGGACAAGTCTGAGCCAGAAAAAATGTGGGTCGATGTGGGTCGGCAATGACCGAGCTCGTAGGACAAGACACAACTTCTTGAACACGCACTCTGACATACTTGGAATCGCACATGGCGGTCCTTTCGCTCCCGTTATCGTTCACCAACTCGTTCTGGACGCAGGACTACCGCAAGGGCCTCGAAATTCTATTCAGCAAGCTCGAGCAGGTATGCTCACTTGACCTTGCCCACCACAGACCTTATTCACTCGCCCCAGGGGGCCGCTGAGAACGAGGAGATCGTCGCTTTCATCCGGGTCTGTATATCCCCTCACTTTGTGTGGCCCATTGCTCACCTTACACAGGCACGCGCATATGCAGAGAATCAGCTTGCGACAACCTTGCTCAATCTTTCCGCGAGCACCTCTCAAAGTATGTGCTCATGATGTCCGCCCAAGTTAATCCACACAACCGTCTTCGACAGATGGCTTTAACAGAGATGATGGTGCCTCCCTCCTTGTGGCATTCCGCGGACTTCAGGCAGAGTCCACCGCTCAAGGCCAGATCTACCGGAACATCGCCAAGGACCTTCAAACTCTGGTCGCCGAGCCATTCAGTGTCTGGTCTCAAAGTTACAAGGTACGCATTATTGTGCACGCGCGGATAGCCTTTAATTCTTGCTGAGCAGGAGAGGCTTTCCACGAGTAAGGCGACCGCTTTGAACAATTGGTTGCGCTACTACGAGGATGCCCAGAAAGAGGTTTGTTCCTCTCTTTCCAAAACGCTCTCTCTTAGCTCCAGCTTTCCATATATAGGTTATCAGGCTGAAGGGCGCATACCTGGCCAAAACACGTCGGGCAGATGAGGCCGAGGACGAGTATGGGTATCCCTTATCCATCCCGCGTATGCTGATCCGTTAACAGTGCCAAATTTGCGCCCAACAATGATTTTGGTGACCATTACACAACATCGCCACGGCTCGCACCGCGTGACGCCCGTACACCCCAACGCTCTGCCACTGTTTCGGAGCGCATTGCACAGAGATTCAGGGAAATTCAGCGCAGGGCCGTTGAACCCCCGGTGTCTCCTTCCACATCTGATGCAGCAAATGAAACTACCGACGAAAAGGAAGAAGAGTCGCCGAAAGTCGACAAGGGGAAGGGCAAAGAAGTTGAACCACAGTCACCAGTCCTTGCATCATCCCCTCCTTCCATGTCACCACCCTTGTCACCCTCAAAGGCGGAGGCAGCTTCACCTACAGCACCACTACCCCCTGCTCCAATCCTCTTAGCCGGCCTGTCCTTACCACCTTCAGCCGTATCTGGTCTCCTCTCACGCGCTGCTGCTGAACTGCCTCTTCGACCCATCCGTTTCCCGCTGATTGGCGAGTATCCCGACTGTTTCTCGGGTTCGGAGTTAGTTGAATGGCTAAACATGAATGTACCTGGCTTTGGTGGCAATATTGACTTGGCGGAGGAAGGCGCAAGGGATTTAACAGAAAGAGATGGTTTGCTTCGCAGGGTCGGCGAGTTTGGAAACCAGTTTGAACATGCCGATGATGCATATTATCAATTCCGTCCCAAAGTTTGTTGTCGCATTTATGTTTTGCAATCCAGCTCACACCACACAATAGGCATTTGACCTGGAAGGCAAGTTGTCGGAGGTGTCAACCGTTCCGGGAAAGAGAAACCAGATTACCGACAATCTGCTGAAGCGCTCTGGCGGCTTGGTCAATGTAGTAACAAAAGCCCTCAACCCTAACTCTCAGAATGAGCCAGTACACATCAGGCTGCGTAACGAAGCAGATGAAGCAGATAAATTGTACCGTGTCGCTGTGAGGAAGCTTGACAGACAGCGTCTCGGCTTGGAAGAGAGAATGGAGGGGATGCTAAAGACCCTCCAAAGATGGGAATTGGAGCGCCTTGCAGCAGTCAAGACTGGTATGTGACTCCTTCATCTGTTGTTGCTCATATTTATATTGAACCAATTGTCTTGCCCGATAGTCCTGCTTCAATACCAAGGAACCTTGGCTAATCTGCCGAAGGCATTCGAGCCGACTTTAGGGAAGTCGTCAACGCTAATTGCATCTTTTCAACCGGATTCGGATCTGACTGCTCTTATGGAGCGCTACCGCACTGGTCCCTTCCGCCCCGTGCCTCAGCTCTACGAGTCCGTTGCCCATGATGAGTCAGATGTCGTGTTTGGTATTGATCTTCGTAAGTGGGCAGAAGGTGGATGGAGCGCTCTGACTTCCGGCGAGGGCAAGAGAGAAACAAATCCCCCTGTTCTCACTGCGCTGCTAGATGGCTTGACTGAATCTTACACGAAATTACCCAACGATGAGGGTAAGCTCTCAAGATGATATGTGTGTTATTGTAATCTCATTCATTGCCTCCAGAAAAACGCAAAGCTTGGGTTTATGACGTACCCCTTCCGGCTCTTCATCATCTCAGAGAAGCTCTGAATGCAATTCCACCTGGACAACCATTTTCTTCCGAGATGCTTGCCAAGTATGATGCGCCTGTCCTGGCTGGCTGCGTGAAATTGTGGGCTTTGGAGCTCGATCCTCCCCTGGCATTATGGGAAGGCTGGGATGACATAAGGAAATTATATCCGACAGTGGGCTCAGCAGCCAAGGCGGACGGGGAATCGTCTGAGGAACAACACTTGCAAGACCTGCAAACAGCACTTCAACGACTCCCTAAAGTCCACCTTTATGTCCTCGATGCTTTGATCACGCATCTTCGCACCTTGATCGTATCGACCACCGCTGAAGAACCAGTTGATGTTTACATGACAAAACTTGCATTGTCAATTGGTCGCAGTAAGTGTCTCTCATGAAAGTAGATTCCACAGCGACTAACTTTCATGTTACTTAGCGATCATCAGACCCAAGATCGAGACTGAGTTATCCATCCAAGATCGCCACCCTACGCGTGAGTGGTTATTTCCCTAGTCCTGTTCGATACTGAATTTGCTTAAGTCTTTTTCCTCGACCTACTGAAGAATTATGGTAACATTTTACCACCTACAATTGCCAAAAAGCAACGCGAATCGGAACGACGCGTACCAGTCAGGAAACGCACTGCGCCAGTAGATATGCGGATGAGCCGTGGCAGGATCTCGGTAGGCGCGCCATCCAGGGAGATCCTTGCGGCTCAGCAAGCCGCCCAAAAGCTTGCGTCTTCGTCGGCACAGAGTGATAGAGTCGCACCGCCCTCGCCACCTACGGCAAGAACAGAGGAGTCCGCAACTATTGTTGCTGAACAGCAGTCGATCGAGGCCGAATATATTCCAGAGCCTGCAGGACAAGAAGATGACACTGCACCTCCACGCCCCGTCTTCAGGGAACCGTTTCCTGAGACTGCGCCACCACGTCCAACCTTTAGGGAACCGCCTCCCGAAGTTGACGATGTATCGCTTGCCCGACCTACATTTGTCTCGCCGCCTGCATCGCCTCCAGCTGAAGACAGACCCACTCTTTCGCCGGCTGTTGCGGTGACCCCCGCCACACCCCAGAACCCCATCAAATCGCTCAGAAGGGGTTCAGCATTCCGTTCTGCAAGTTCATCTCCGGCTCAAGCACGTAGTCCCTCTCCGTCCGTTACTGCGGGTGGTGAATCCGCTGCTGAAGATCAGCCTTTGACCGCCGCCAAGTCGGGGTTGGCGAGACATACGTCGGGACAAGCGACGGTTCGCGGACCGCGTTTATCGAGGACCCCGAGGAGCCAACAGGGGAGCAGTGTGAGCAACTTGATTGCCAATCTCAACAACCGTTCGACTGCGGCGTCTCCTCCGCCGACTTCTGGCCTCAAGAGGTTGTCTGGAGGAATACCCCGCCCTTCCAGCGGAGGAGACACGAAGAGAGTAGGGCGTACTTCTGGTGTGTTGTCCCGAAGAACTATGGCAAGCGACGCTGAAGACGAGGTAGTAGATAAGTGATGAAGGATGACAAGGACCGAGGATATGGGTTGCTTCAGATTTGATTAATTATGGACAATACACATGTTCTATGGATCTCAAATGCCACGATAGTTGATGCAAACACCGAGAACAGCGGTTACATGAAGGATATCGTATATTATAAAAATCAATGTACGATGATACAGAGGTACATGCAAAAGTTCAAGGGTATCGCTATATCTAAACTTCCTGCGAAGCACCGTCCTTCTTTCCCTTGCTCGATTTTGATGGCAATAATTCAGGATTAATAAATGGCACAACACCACCTTGACTGATAATGACATCCCCCAGAAGTTTGTTCAATCTAGAACGATGATTAGCAAACATCCTCCCAAACCTAAAGATACCTCACTCTTCATCGTTTCGGATAGCCAGCTGGAGGTGACGAGGTACAATACGTTGTTTCTGAATGACAAGTGAGCGGCGTGTGCTAGCGCTCAACAGGGTATATATCATACCTTGTTATCACGAGCAGCATTGCCTGCCAACTCGAGAATTTCTGCAGCCAGATACTCGAGCACAGCCGCAAGATATACTTGATGACATCAGGATTGAATTTATCATGAGAACCATGCTGAACATACCAGGTGCGCCTGCTCCAACACGTTGAGCATAGTTACCCTTCTTCAACAGTCTGTGGATACGACCGACTGGGAATTGCAAGCCGGCCTTCGATGAGCGAGACTGTGCTTTTGCATCGCCTCCAGTTTTTCCAGAAGACTTTCCACTGCATTTTCTGTGAGGGTCTGGATACTCAGCAAGAAGTGGAGCTAACGCACGCTTTTCCCTTTCCAGACTGATTTTACACAGGTCAGTCAAGGGGCAGAAGATGGGTACGACTGGACATACCATGGCTATGTGGGAGATGAGAGCAAGAGGTAGAAACGAGCGCCGTCCACTCCATGACGCGCTATTTAACGAGTTTTCTTTAGGGCGGAGTTCCAAACAAAGTAATCAACGCGTTTCGCACGTGACTGACGCGCATTCCGGAGTTGTTCCGTGTTCAACTTGCTGCTTGTCCTTGCTGTCTGCACGAGTTCCCCCCAAACCTTCGCGCGTCTCGTCCGATCCCCATTTTTTCTCTTTCTTCTTTTCTCCAGTCTAACGGCAGTTCATCTGCCCATTCATGTCTTCATCTACTGGACCTCCAGCAGGAATACTCCCCTCCCCAGTATATACACCCCCATTAACCCCGACGCATGACCAGGTTCGTGCATTGCCATCGGTGCAATCCGAACCCCTGCAGCGCTTACCAGAATGCATCTGTTTAGGTGGTGGTTCTATACGTTGTATGTCTTGCAAGCGGGTGCTTGGTTGTCGCTTAACAAGCGCTTCAGACGGTCGTATTTGCTGTCGTCATTTTCGGGGTCTGGAATATACCCGGAGCTCGGACGTTAATCAACCCGTTGAAGCTATTCACCATTGGTTGGCACGAACTCTGCCACATAATCGCAGTGGGTATTTGCTGTAATGCCATCGCACGGTCCTCATCTCGTACTTGGATTGGTCCCACCTACAAGGCAATCTTGACCGGTGGAACTATAGTATCCGTCACCATCGATCCATATCTGGGCGGAGCAACACTTGTAGAAGGTGGTAAACCAAACATAATATTACCCGCAGGATATGTGGGTTCTACCATCTTTGGTGGTGTATTCATACTGGGTGGCTTCGATACCCTAGTCGCTAAAATGCTCAGCTTTGTGCTCGGTCTTGGATTGGTCACCCCACTTGTCCTCGTTCGCGATAAACTGTAAGTTAATGTCGTTGTTTTTGACTACTCAGGTCAGCTTACCAACTGAAGCACCATACTGCTCACACTACTCTACGAGGGTCTCTTGGTTGGTTTCTGGTTCATTGATCACGCGTAGGTGATTATCCGATGTGCCACCTGGATATTTTTTGACCTTCCATAGTCAGCCCCTTAGGTGGTATTGTTTATTCGTCGGCGTCATGAAGTCAGTGTCTTCCTCTCTCACCTGTCGTTCTTCTGACCTGTCTCAGTGTTTTCTTCGTTGTTTGTAAGTAGACTCTTATAAGTTCGGCTTCACATAGAATTTCTTTGCAGGGGACATTGCAGATGATAAATTCTTTCGCAAGGTCAATGACTCCGACTGTACACAGTTTCATATCTTGTTTCCCCGCATCTCTGCCCATTGTAAGAATACTCATCCATCCATGGCCCATTATCTCAAGGAATGTGACAGTTTGGGCATGCCTATGGCTGATTTTTGAAGTTGGAGTATGTATATCATTCCTGTTCATCGGGTTAGCTTCGTTCAAGGTGAGCCCAAGCCTTCAAGTCACTGGTATTTAGATTTAACTTTTGTACAGC
Source organism: Xerocomus brunneocitrinus (assembly GCA_038093375.1). Classification (NCBI taxonomy): domain Eukaryota; kingdom Fungi; phylum Basidiomycota; class Agaricomycetes; order Boletales; family Boletaceae; genus Xerocomus; species Xerocomus brunneocitrinus. Next base: position 85,534 of record JBBPSB010000020.1, on the reverse strand, counting down.
TGACTACGCAGCAGATGGATGCCCAAGCAGGTAAGCGAAAGAATTCTTTGGCGTACTATATCTCATGTTTTCTCTAGCCAACTTTCTTCCTACATGACTCTTATGGACTTCACAGAAACGTGCACGCACCTTCGTACGACATTCTTCATTGATTACTCAACCAAGAAACATGACAGCAGTAGATGTATCCTTGCTCCTCCCTCACGTATCTATACCACATTTGCATTGAGAAGTAACTTTCACTTGCTGTCGCCTCGTGTAAATTAATATACCTATTGGCTGTGGTGGTATGAGAAGGTCGGAACGTAATAGATGTCAAGTCTCGCTGTTAATGTGGTTTCGGATGCGAAGCGGCAATAATCGAATACAATAAATATTTCGTGTAGGATTTCGGAATGTAGTGTAGATAACAATTGAGTGATGGCCGAACGAGCGATACAAACATGCGGAACAAAACGGAGAAAGTTAGTACGTGCAACGATATCATTTACGAGCTGCTCGCCGTATAAGACCGGCAATGAGAAGCGTGCCTAAAGCAGCTATGCCTCCCGCAAGTGCCATGCCGACGTATCCCTCTATAATCAAATAATAAATGGGAATTAGACGAAGCACAGTTTTTGAAACAAACCTTTCGTGACAGCTTGCTCGATGAGAGATGCTAAACTTTGAGCTTGAAGGTTGGTCGGCTCCTTCTCTAGCAAAATATCTACAGTTAAAGTCAGAGTGTATCCCAAAACTCGTAGCCGATCACACCAACCATTGAAACTCTTTGCATCTGCATAATCACCCATTTTATAATATCCGAGCGCAAGATAGTATAGGCACTCTCGACGTCGTGCGGGCTCTGTTCGGTATATGTCTGTAGTGGACAATCATCAGCGGCACCGTTCGGCGGTAAGTGGGTGGACATGCCTTGCAACAGGCGGACGCCCTCTACTTGATGCTCGCGAACTGGGCTTTTCACCAAACCCCAACCATAGTTGAACTTTGTCTGAATCGTGACGTGGGATTGGGCAAGTTCTTTCTGGTATTGTAGCCGCAGTACCTGATTTCGAGTAAGCGCTGGTTGGCAAAATACCAGAGAGACGTACCTCCAATTCGTCATAAGACAGGGAGACCTTGGCATCGGCAGCATAAGGGAGGTCAGTCATGGTCGAACGGAGCAAACCAAGATGGACTGCGGCAGTCGTTAGTGCATGGTGCACGGGGTCTCCTTGCTGATGTCAGCATTTCCTTGAACTTTGCCCTCGGCGGAGTTTTCGTCGTTTACCAGAAACCACACTCCAGTTCAACGAGCGGAAGAAAGAAAAAAAAAAGACAGAAATGGCAGACCCAGCCGGTAAGTCGAACAACTATACACATCCATCCAGCGCTTTTCACAGGTAGCCATAAAAGCCAACTCGTACTCAATGAGAGGCGATAGAGGTACTTGGCTTTCCCCCGCGTTTACTCGCTTTTCATTTTTCTCCTTGCCAACAATGAGCTCATGGTGCATCATAGCATCTGTGCACTGTGCTCTTTCCCCTTTTTTGTCAGCTAGCCCTTCCCGTGGATGTCGCTCGCACCGCCAATCTGCTGTCTTCAGCAGCAACACAGGTTACTTACGCGAATTACTTTTCCTTCTTTTTATTTAGACCGCATCGACCGTGGGTTTCGCGAAGACCGCGAACGTCGAAGACATGATGACGGACACCACAGGGACCGTGACTTCAGGGATAGGGACAGAGGCGGGGATCGGGATGGCCACAGGGACAGGGACCGGTATCGCCGAGATGATAGGCGCGGGACTCCCCGTGACCATGGTGGGCGTGCAAGAGATCCCGATGACCACAGGCGCCCTCACGATGAAGATCGCCGCCGTGATTTTCGACGAGACGATGACCATGGTCACCGCCGAGGTCGTGGCGAAGACGCTGGTGCGCGTGGTGGTGGCCGAGCGAGGGGCGCGGGTGGCCTTGGTACTCCTGAAAGACGATCTCCAACACCCGAAGGTGCTCTTCCATTGTCTCAGCGAAAGCGAAAGGCATCAGGATGGGATGTTCATGCCCCTGGATATGAACAGTATTCGGCCCTGCAGGCGAAGCAGACTGGTGGGTTTTTCATCCGCAAGAAACAGAACCGACTCATACAAACTACACATGTAGGGCTTTTCAACCTCCCAGGCGCTAATCGCACACAAGTTCCACCTATTCTTGGTATTGCTGGCCTTCCACCTCCCATTCCCGTACAAACGTTCGGCATGGGAATTGGCAGTAACCCCAACCTCTCCAGACAGTCACGTCGGCTATACATTGGCAGTATCACTTCGGAAGTGAATGAGCAGAACTTGGCCGACTTTTTCAATTCCAAGATGATTGAGATGAGTATTGGTACAGGTGGCCCCGGAAATCCTGTCCTTGCTGTCCAATGCAACTACGAAAAGAACTATGCTTTTGTTGAAGTAAGGTTTACTCCTCGTCATTCAATCATGTTGCATTGATCCCAAATCTAGTTCCGGAGCGCTGAGGACGCTACAGCAGCTATGGCATTCGACGGTATTATCTTCATCAACGGCCCCCTCAAAATCCGCAGACCTAAAGATTATGGTGGCATTGACATGTCTGCTCCTCCCAGTCTTCATGTTCCAGGAGTCGTGTCGACCAACGTGCCTGATTCGATCAACAAAGTGTTTGTTGGTGGGCTGCCAACTTACCTAAATGAGGAGCAAGTACAGGAATTATTGAAGAGCTTCGGAGAACTTAAAGCCTTCAATCTCGTCCGGGAAAATGGTAACGGAGCTTCGAAAGTTAGCATTCTTATCTCACCATTTTTTGCAATATCTCACCGAGTTCCTTAGGGATTTGCATTCTTCGAATATGTCGATGCCACCGTTACTGACGTCGCTATCCAAAGTTTAAATGGCATGGAGCTTGGAGACCGCTACCTAGTCGTTCAGAGGGCCTCTGTTGGTGCAAAACCTGGCGTACCCAATCTACCTTATGATCAATTTCCCGAAATTCCTCGCCCAATCATGCCGGCTGGCGAAAATAACACTGCGGACGCACGGATTCTCCTCATGTTGAACATGGTTACTGCGGACGACCTCGTCGAGGACCAAGAGTATGGTGATATCTATGAAGATGTCAAAGAAGAATGTTCCAAGCATGGTCCAGTCGAGGATCTCCGCATTCCCCGGCCTCTCAAGAAGGACAAGTCCAAGTGGGCTCCTGGGGAACTCGGTCAACAATCCAATATTGATGCGCAGCGTGCGGACGAGGCTGCTGGAGTAGGAAGGGTATACGTGAAATTTGTTGGTGCCTCAGGTGCACAAACTGCTCTCAAGTCTCTTGCAGGACGATCGTTTGCCGGCCGTTCTATAATTGCGACTGTCCTTAACGAGGACAGCCAGACTACTCCCCCTCTCAACATCATCTTTGCCCCGCAGCCGGATGCACCACCTCCTCTTCCCGAATCATGATGAGTTGTACACAAACTATGGTTGTCTGTAATGTCGACGATAGCTATATCTCGTGCTTTGTATGTAGTCGCCGTACTCGTTACCTTTATTTCTCCCGCAGCAACCTTCCAACTCTCCTCATTCTTGAGTCAGATGATTCTAGTGGTCATAGCTTGTGTATTCAATGGGTGAAATACAATGGAGGATCCTTCAGTCCCTGGTTCCGGACAATTGGCTTATGTCTGTACACAACTCTGGCCCGTGGCTTGGTTCAGATACCCACCTCCTTTGTCGAGGCAGTGTTTCGCAGAAGGAAAGTTATTTCAACTGACGGTCAAGCTTATTGGTGCTAGAGTGGTTTCTCCACGTACGAATCGCAAGCAAAGTACCGAGCTGCCGGGACCTACTGATTGGCAAGTTCCGACCAAAGTGGACGAACGTTATGATATTTGTGGATCGCAATGTATCGTTTCTCTGCAGAGTAGCCCAGGAGTACACATTGTAGTTGGGCTCACCGAGCATGAACGTAAACGAAATTGTTCTCTCATGTCGGCGTTTGACGACCACGCTGACGATCTGCACGCCTTTGGTCAATCTGGAAAGCAAAAGTCAGTCGAGTTATAGGCAAACGCAACGACATGGCTCGCACCCATGCCTGCTTGCAGTCCCTGTACGCCTGAAAGTATTCCATGCATTTATCTCGGTTGTACCCATTCCGGTCCATACAGGCAAGGGACGCCTTGGACGCGTTTTCGCATGGACTATCAGTGTGGGTTTAGACTGCTTGCGCGTGAAGACACGGTCGTGTAGACGTACTCGGTGTATTCTGTGTACGATTTCCGAGCCTGGACCGAGTACGGCGTGAGGTTGACTACTAGGAGGACAAAGCTAATGGGCACACAGAAAACTTGGCGTAGTAGTCCTTTGGCTTTACATTTTCTTGTGGCGATGGTAGTGGGGTCTCCGAAGACATGTTACTGGTTCTGTCAGGCAACGTCTCAAATCGTTGACTGCAATGCGCCCGAGCTTTCAAGTTGTCTCACGCCCACGGGCTTCAATTCAGCAAGGACAGAATGCTACAAAAACAAGCTAGGCTACTCCTCAATGCTGGACCAATAATGGTGTCATCACGTCTACAGACTGAACAGCGGGATAAATCACAGGAAAAATGTCCGTCTCGTAGTTTCCAACTCGGGCTGATACGCAAAGGCATCAACCGATAATCGATAATCTATGATGGAATACAAATTACGAACCTTCCATTGCCATAGGAAATCGTTGTCTTTTGGTGGATTCTTGAGGGAGGGTGCTTCACCGGCATCTCCCATGTCCTCCGGCGCTGGCTGATGGGCAGGTTCTTCTGCTTCTTCCGTACCTACTGAAATTTCCAAGGGTGGCGCAACAGCTCCAAAGTTCTGGACAGCTGGTAACCCTTTCTTTACCCATTTCAACTTGAGCGTAAAACGGGGTCCTATCTCCTGCAGAGCAACCTTTTCCGGAGATCGGAACGCATATCTTTGACCATCAGGTTGATCTATTATTACATGGTCTGACGTGACTCACCTATGTCGCCGGAAGAACAAGAAATCACGCTGGTTGTGCAAAGTCACCACCTGACGACCCTGAAACTCGGGAAGAGGGGGGAACAGGGTTTGAAACATTCGTCCGATCCCGTGTCCGAGGCTGGTAGAAAAATTGTTCAAAACGAGTTCAGGGTTATGTGGTGTTGCTCGTGCGTGCCCCTCGTACAAGTCAGCTTTTCTGAAAGTGGGACCAGAAATAACCTACATATATTTGCTGTGTGAGTTCTATCGATGTGAGCTTGAAGTAAGCGACGGGTCCATTTGGAAGGTAGGCCAGTGTGATCGCATCTAGCTGATCGTCAGACATGTATGGCGCACGGACAGAATGACACATACTCGGCTTCTTCATATTCTCATTCACGACAAGAAGGTGTTTGTAACCTCGCCCAGCTGCCCACCCTGCTATGCGGCCCAGTTCAAATCCCTTGCCCTTCTTCCTGCGAATATACTCTGCCCCAGGAAAGATGCCAACTAATTCATCGCAAAAGTCGTAAGTTGACTTGGAGGCTTTTGGTGAGGTCGTGATGAGTACTTTGGGTGGTACAGTCGGATCGTCTTCAAAGTTGAAGTAGCGTGAAAATGGGTCGGAGGCGATGTTGCTATTCAATTCGTCAATTTGTATGGAAGATGCGCCGCCAGGCTGTTTCGATGACGGTAGTATTGCGGGGTCATCCTCGCGAGAGTTGTCGAGCGTACGGGGAACGTTCTCTGCTATTCTTTTCTGTGTAGAGTTGAACGATGGATTGGTATGCCTGGTTGGACACGATTGTACATACTTTCTTAGCAACGGGATCGCTGGCTTCTTCCTTGGCCCGAGTTAGCCGTTTTTGAAGTCTTTGTTGGTTTTTTGCCTTCTTTTGTTTAGCGGCAACCTCCTGCCTTTTGATCTTGTTCTTGATGAGAGAAGGTTGTATTCGTGGTGCCATGTCGTCAATAAGTATATCGACAAGATACATACGACTCTGAGGGCCTAATGCGCCAACCACGTGATTGAATGTCAACTAGCAGACCTCGGCGTCGTAGTCAAAGTGGACGTGACACACGCTAACTTGTTATCTGTTTCTCATTGCTGTCTATAGGAGATGGAGACTGGCCAGTTCATCATCCTGACTCCTGATCCGTGGACCACCCGACAGTCGCTTCACCTTTACCTCGCATGACTTTGGTGACTACCAGATATGTCTATCCATCCCCGAGCCTGAATTTCTACACCTCTGCTAGCACCGCTGGAGGAAACCAGTGTGGAGCACGAGAAGGCGCGTGAGAAAGGCCATGTTGACACACAGCAAGAACTGGAGTACCACGAACGAGAACCTGTTGCAGTGAGTGTGTTGCCGATATTGTACGATATTGGGAGGTAGGCACTTTGACTCAACTTGAATGCTCGTTTTGATGGAATTTGACTGGTTTGTAGCGAAAGGAGCACACCCTCCCTCCTATTTCGAGTTGCGATGGATGTCCTTTCCGCTCAAGCTTCTGCGGTTTCATGCGAACGTGTTTTCTCATTGAGTAAAGAGACATGCATGCCACGTAGGAGTCGACTTTCGCCGCGGTTAATGGAGGCTCTTCAAGTTTCAAGAACGCTTGAATCTCACAGCCGGACTCATCACAACTCTAGACGAACTTGAAGAGGACAGTGTGGACGAATGCACAAGTAACTCTATACTGTAGACATAGTACTCATTGCTCTGCAATAGTGTTCTCCAGTCATGTATCTACCTTGACTTTTTCTGTTGCACAAAGCTTAGGCTCAACGGTAAATCGGGATCTGAGGCCCGAGGCTTGTACATTATAGCTGTAGAACTTTGCCAGTGGACGTCAATGCCCCCTTCATTCAGACATAACCTCCATCGCGTCGTCCACCGACTCTTATTTGAATTCCTAATAACGCGTCAGAGTCCTCAAGGAACCAACCAATTTTGCATACCTCATAGACGACCCTCGGGTTCACAGGATCTACCTCGGACCACGCAATAGGAACCTTTCTTGTCGGGAAATATATGTTATCAACCCACTCCGCTGCGACGTTGCTAATCAAGTCGGCACTGTCCCCAACAAATACTACGCTCCATGGAACCTTCTTCAAGTCATTGGGCAGGTGATCTCGAAAGATCTTCATACCCTCTATCGGTGATTTGTGCGTGGAACTAATTGTGACTTGGAATGCATAAATCTTCTTTTTGAGTACGAGGACACTGTCAATGCCCGGAAAGGCCCCGCGTGCGACCCAGAGATACGGGGGCTGCTTGGCCTGCAGCGCAAGCCAGACCGCAGGAGCGAGATTATTCACCCCCGTAAGTGAGGTGTCACCCCTGCCCTGCACCCAATTGCACTGTATGGAGTTTCCCGCGGAGAAGAAGCTATGGAACCAGTTTTCGAAGATGTTGCCGGCGGCCTGGGAGGTGTCATTGGATTGACGGAGAGCGTTGAAGAAATCCATCTTGATTATGTTGGTTTGGATTCGGAGTGCCTCCCCTAGGAAGCGGCGAATGGTTCGTGTCGGCACTGTGGGGCGAGAATGCTTGCGATCGATGGTACCATGCTCTGCAATCCAGGGCTGACAGAAGAATATCTGGGACAGAGCGTCGTCCAACAGCGCATTATTTGATACTGCAGACATCATGTCTCCGCATTTACGAACAGCCGTCAAGGCGCGTCCTCTGTACCATTTCTCGGTGTACGAATCGTCTTCATCCATGAGTTGCAGGAGGACCCGAGGAACACACCCCCACCGCTCCGCAAGGAGGGTCATGCGCTTGGTACCAAGTCCTCGCAGCTCGCTGGTTATGTCATCAAATTCAACCTGCAGGGAAAGTGCATTCGTCACTCACGCAAGATCAGTAATCTCTCTTTCAGACCAAATATCCATTACATAGCCCTTAGCGGTAGCCTGCTTGCTCCACTCCTTCCAGCGGATTTCCCTCGGCGACGTTGTCTGAATCACTCGGATGGATCGCGGGCGACCTACAAAAATACCGCAGGGACTTTCAACTTGCTTATTTGAGTCTGAGAGAGCCCACAGGTAGGGAATTTCATCGAGCGGCTTTGAGTCATGGACAGAGTGAAAAGACACTGAATGGCGAAAGAGCACATAGAAAGGTCGACCATCAGGAAACTGAAGTGCAACTGCACGCTTCTGTCCAAGATGAATGACAAGCACATAAATTAGGAAGAGTGTCTTCCCTGGCAGAATAAAGCACGTCAGGTTCGACCACATAGGGTGTACTGAACGGTCTTACCTATACCAGGTTGTCCTGTGACGTAGGCCCCATGATAGTACGTTTCTGTTTCTAATTCCTGAATCGCGATGCGATACTCCTCTCTAACAAGTATCTTATCATGTGACACAGGGCCTGCAAACATTTGTCGCAAGAGAGGATAAGGCTCAAGGTCAATGAACTCAATATCGCCAGACCGCTTCAGGACAGTGCCAGAATCACCCCAGACCGTGCTAGCAAACTGATTGAACTGGGCACAATTGCTGTCTGAATAAATAGATTCAGTCATGGCTAGAAGAGAAGAGGAGGTTCTGTCACACGTCACGTTTCGATTGCTGTGACATGCGAGGGCTTTGCATGACGGTCATTCTTTCATCTTCTTCAACTAGCATTACAGGATGTTCGCATTTCGTCATGCGGTTCTCTTATTCCCATTGCTACAGCTTTTAACGATTGTAAATGCCCTTCATTTCTACCTCGACCCCAACCAGAAGCGGTGTTTCATTGAGGAACTACCTTCAAACACCGTGGTAGAGGGTGTGTTTCAAGGACCAGTCGTTCAGGCGTCTCAGCTGACTGCCGCTTTCCAGGACATTACCGGGCGTTGGAGTGGCATAAACAGTCACAAAGCTATGTTCTGGAACCAGACCTCGGCGTCGTGGTCGAGGTGGACGTACGTGACTCGCGTTGACTTGTTATCTGTTTCTCATTGCTGTCTATAGGAGATGGAGACTGGCCAGTCCGTCGTCCTGACCCGTGGACCGCCCGACAGTCGCTTCACCTTTACCTCGCATGACTCTGGTGACCACCAGATATGTCTATCCACAAATTACACGTCGTGGGTAGCGAACACACATATTAAAGTGTACCTGGACGTCGTCGTTGGAAACACCAAGCCGGACGTGGAGCGTGACCGTAGCCATGTTTCCGAATTGGCGGGCAAGGTCCGCGACCTGAATCAAAAGCTGGAGGACATCCGTCGTGAACAACAGTACCAGCGGGAGAGAGAGTCAGACTTTCGCGATTTGAGTGAGGCGACCAACTCCAAGGCTGTGTGGTATAGTTTGCTGCAGATCATGGTCCTGGTCCTCACGTGCACATGGCAGCTGAAACATCTCAAGGTGAGATCTATTGGCTTGTGAATGAGATGAATGCGCTGACTTGCGTGTAGCGATTCTTCCAAGAGAGGACGTAGTATGTTTTACTGTAGAGCATTAGTTTATAGCAATTCCACTTTTGTCTCTCTTGCCTTGGCAATGACAGCCATGATCCATATGGTCCGGATGTTTTTTCCCATGGCAGATGACAGGCGGAACACCACATTTTCCTGGATGCAGGGTTCGACGTTCCTGGACGAGTTAAATTCACACCCCCTCAAGGTACCGATAAAGAGGCGGCAAGATTGTTCTCATGTCCCAACGATCCATGAACAGCAAACGAGATTACCCCGACGATACTGCAAGTCCCATCGATTTTTTACCACCATATCATGGTGAAGCGGATCAGACCAGTCAATCGCGGGACTTTGTCAGGCCCCAGATCGAATATTCGTCCTTTGATGCCTGGGTGTCGAGCGTCTGGGCACGCTGGAAGAGTCTCTGGACAAAACGATTCGTCTTTTCGCTCATTGCTGGACAAGTCGTATCGCTCTGCATCACGGTGACCAATGTTACGACCACCGAACTCGTACAGAGGAACTGGTCGCTGTCCTCCACACAGACCTGGTTTTTGTGGGTATTTGCTCTTGCTCTGGGCGGCGAGTTGAACCTTGGGTTTGTTAGGTACTTCTCGCTATTCGCGACCTATACCCCGTATACGATATACAGATGTATGAGGTTCTGACTATCCCGATTGAAATGACTTATAAAATTGCATGTCAACAGATGGCTTTCGAGGCTGGGCAAATATGGTCTTTCGTGATGGATGGAAATGTATGCAACACAGCATTCTGCCTTGCTAGTCTCATTGCTTCTGCAGATTTCATTCTTGCATGCAGCGACGTAGAGGGGAATTTCCTTGTCGTAAAGGTATAGTCGGGCGGGGTGATCACTGGCTGCATTGATATTCACAGCTAATCAGGCATACACTTATACCGATTTACTGTCGTGCATGCTACTGGATGCGTACGTATTTTCGTATCCATATTACGATGATTAACTTTTCCCTTCTAGTTGGGCGATACCCGTATGTCTGTTCTTTTGTTGGGTATACATGCGTACTAGATACCATTGGACACAAATACTGGTCAGTAGCTTGATTTCCTTTCGTCGGAACTAGCTAACGACTCGGTAGGGTGTCCTTGTGTGCGTCGGCGGGCTTGGCATGCTCGTTGCATCTGACATGCTTACGGGCAAGAACTTTCAAGCCGTAAATAAAGGCAAGGGTGATGCCTTCATGATCGCCGGTGCCACTTTGTACGGTTTCAGTAGGTGGCAGTCTTTGGTTGTCCGATATGTCGCTGAACACTGTCCGTTTCTAGCAAACGCCACGGAGGAGTTTTTCGTTAGAAAGAGACCCCTCTATGAGGTGAAGTAGCGGTTGTTGTGCTGTTTAGGCAGACCTAACCTTTTGTTTCATAGGTTGTCGGGCAGATGGGCATGTGGGGAATGCTCATCAATGGGATTCAAGCATCTGCACTTGAACACAGCCGCATGCCGCAAGCCACATGGGATGGTGCGAACAGTGAGTGAAGAATTGTCCAGCGGAGTGACACACCACTTATATCTACCCTAGTTGGATTTTTGCTTGCATATACCGCCGGTAAGCACACTTCCGAGTCCTGGCAGAGGATGGTTAGTTGATTTCGCACCGCTAGCCATGTTTACCTTGTACACGACTGCCCCATTGCTGTACCGCTCTGCTTCGTCTGCGTATTTCAACATCAGTCTGCTCACGAGTGATTTCTACGGTCTCTTATTTGGTGCGTGGTGTTGGGTGGTCTCGTGCCAGCTATTGACTGTCGATTTCCAGGTTTATTCCTATTCGTGAGTCCCCTCTAATGCGGATGACTGGTGTCTAAAGAACTATAAAGCATTATTCCCCGTTCTGGCTTTATTTCCCGGCGTTTGCTGTGGTTGTTGTTGGTCTCGTCATCTATTTCTGGCATGCGACGCGTGAGTTGATTGAATTTATGCGTGTTTTAATGCTCATGATTTGTCCATCTCAAGCGGAGGAGCAAGGGAAATTGGATCCACAGATGCCAGATTACGTCCGCCGCACGGAAGTGGAGGAGGAAGAAGCGGTCTGAATAACACGTACAATCATGCACGTTATGTGTAAATGTACTACAAAGATAAGATCCAATTAGATGTGAGGGGGGATTGTCTACGGATGATAGGAGCAATGACGCTGTTTAGGCAGACTGGGCGGCTTTTTTTTCGGCCTCCAGCAGCTCACGTTCGGTGCGAAGTTGGGCGAGTTTCTACGTTGCAAATGGGTGCGGAGGGGTGAGTGGACAAGGCAAGTACGTACAGTTTTCAAGGACTCCGCACCGGATATTATGGAGTCAAGCGTGGACTCGGAGAGATCAGTGACCTAGGATGCGATAAGCGTGAATCAAGAGGTGCAAAGGGAGACGGACTGTGTTTCCGGCACGTTGCTGGAGGTGTCTAAGGCGATCACTGTCCTGTTCCCAGTCGCGTTGCTGGGTGGAGCTTCTGTCCTGCCAGTCCTGTACGCGACGGTGTGGGTTCAGACAGGGGGAGTACCGATGGCACCAGGTAGCTGCACCTGCGCCGAGAATGAACCAGAAAATGCGGGATGGGCCGCGGTGGAGAAATACGTGCTGGTAGGGATGCATGATGATGAGGAGGACATGGTTGAGGTGGTCTTATAAGTGACGATCGTGCCGAGGACAGGTGGAATCGGGGCACGATGCCGAGGATAGTCGCGTAGTGTGCCGTCGGAGTGTAATCGGAGTGTTAAATTCGGGTGGATACACACGGCCGGCTCGATTGAGCTGCATCAGAGAGTGTGACAAGTTGTCACGCTAGCCTTGGTGATCCTCGTTCCTTTGCTGCATGAATCATCGCACTCTGTCCAGTCTCGTTTTCTAGTCGCGGATCGCCGTATTCTCAGCCATGGCCTTTGACTCTGAACGCAACGACCCTCCTGGTCCGATTTCCGCGCCCCCCGCTAGCCCTTCCCGTCTTCCCGATCGCCCGTATTTCCCGACGAGAGCTTCAACACTTGGCTCAAACCACGACCTCTCCAGACACAACCTCGCACCAAGGCAGGATGCTCCACACGCGCACAGCGACGACCTCAACCACACTCCCACCAGGTTCGACCCCGCCTCCCCTTTCCTCACCGCTCCGTCCTTCCTCACCGCCAGTCGTCCCACAACCCCGAACCGCTCAGCCCGTACTCCCACCTCAGACCATCCCCCTGACAGGCCCCGTCGCAACAGCGCTACCTCCTCCGACGCTTCCGCCCACTCCAACTCCTCTGGTTCAACCTCCCCAAACAAGAGTGGTCCTCTCACCTCGACCTCCTCTACAACCTCCACTCTTTCCTCATCGTGAGTCTCCTTATATCATGCAATCATCCACTCACTCTCCTTTCCTAGTCCATGCTCAGCTTGCGGACTTCCCATGCAGGGTGCTTTCGTCCGTGCTCTCGGCACTGTTTTCCACCTGAACTGCTTCAAATGTCTGGTGTGTTCGCTGCTCCACATCGTTGCCATCACCCCTTAATCACGCCTCAGGATTGCGGTGATGTCGTCGCCGCAAAATTCTTTCCCATAGACGGACCGGACACCAAGCAGCAGCCTCTTTGCGAAAGGGACTATTTCCGTCGTCTCAATCTCATCTGCGCAAAGTGTGGCCTTGCTTTACGTGGAAGCTATATCACCGCGTGCAGTCAGTCTCTTACTTGACTGTCCTTCCCTTCACTTACACGAGTCCCAGATAAAAAGTACCACGTGGAACACTTTACTTGCTCCTTATGTCCGACTCTCTTTGGCCCACAGGATTCCTACTATGAACACGATGGTGACGTATACTGCCATTTTCATTACTCGACGCGTTTTGCCACAAAATGCGCTGGCTGCAGTAGTGCAATCTTGAAGCAGTTTGTCGAGATCAATCGTAACATGAGGGACGAATGCTGGCATCCAGAGTGCTACATGATCAACAAGGTACGCCGCGCCGAGTTGAACCCCATCCATGGCTCATTCTACCCTCTAGTTCTGGAACGTCAAAGTGGTCTCGCGGAGGTCAAGCGGTTCCATAAGTGATGGATCGGAGCTCGAGCCCTCATATATTGAGGAGGAGAAACGCGAAACACCCCTTTCCCTCAAAGAAAAGCAAGTAAGAATGGAACAATTGGTATACCGAATCTGGACGTCAGTATTTCCCATGCTCGTATACCCCAATTATTAATCTTGTTCTTTAGCGTCCTTTCGGCCTTCGAGGAATCCAGTGCTGCGTGCATATCGGATATGCTGCGCCAGGTCAGTAATGGGCAATATCTGGATGCGATCAGGATGGCGGAGAAATTCATCCTTCACGTGGAAGTCCTTTTCGGTACTATCGACGATCTCGAGCATCATTGCGCAAGACTCAACTTGAGGGGTATGTCTTGGTCTCGTGTTCACACTCATGTTTCTTACATCACTTGCAGGCATGTCTCATGTTCGGGAAGCCCGTTTACTTTGTCGAAAAACCGTCGATCTCTTTACGTTGTTATCCCGTACGCAGGAAACTGGATCGCGTCGGATAGGAATGACGCAAGAACTATTAGCCCTCGTAACGGGAATAGCTCATTACCTCAAGATCCTCATTCGCATTGCATTAACGGGTGCGCTCAAACTGGAGAGGGAGCAGAGCGTCAGGGAAGCCATGCCATCCTTCCTGGATAAGCTCCATCTCCTTGCGGTACAGGGTGGGGACCCAGTGGCGCGCCGAGTCATCAAAAATGGTAGTGGTGAAGTGATGGGACAAACTGTCGGTGCCAATCTAGGTACCCAGGGAGTCACGTACGGATTTAGGAGTCTAGCTCCGGAACTAGCTGGGGAGTCTCCATTCTCAGCTACCTCGCCCTCGAAACTTTCCGTCAACAATCCACCCTCAGATCGATGTGTGAAATGCTCCCAGGCGGTCGAGGAAGATTGTGCTCGTCTTGGGACATATCAGCGGTGGCACTCGCATTGTTTGCAGTGTAACACATGCGGAAAGGCTGCCGCAGTCCCACTCCCAAAGGATTCTGCGCCACCGAAAGCTGCGGAGGACAGGGAAAAGGAAAAGGAAAAAGCCGACAAGGACCCAGCGAAGCCACCGGCCTCACGCAGACCCCTTGCCAATGTCAGCATATTTGTATATGATGTTGAATCTGTCAGGGAAACGCCGTCGTTTGGCGACGTTCCATCTGTGATACTTTGCACCGACCACGCTCATGCAAGTTGCCGCAGCGGATTTCAACCGGTGTCTCGTCTGGAACAATACGCATTTCTGCTCAACATTGCTCTGCGTCGGCTGTATCTTGTTTTGAAACAACAAGGTGTCGTTCCACTTTTACCAAGTATGTTATCGCGACCTGTTGAGTCAGTTGCCCTCGCTGAACTACACGAATCAGCTAGCGCAGCGGCTCCCAACTCCAGAGGCGGAGACCAAGATCCGTATCGCAACTCTGGTGACATCATGCGGATGAAATCGGTTCATCTGGATCGTAAATTATCTGCCACAGCGCGATTGCCCAGGAGATCAACTATTGTAGAGAGTCCTGCTGGCAGGACAGTCCAACCTTCGGAACCCGCCAATGTGCAACGTTCGCAACAGGAGATCAAGTCACCGCAGCCTCAGCGAGGACCTCCCCCAGGTAACCTCATACCGGGTCGACAGCCTTCTCAGCCTGGATCAACCACGTCACTCTCTCCATCACGCATGCAGCTGCGATCTCCAGGCACCCTAGATACCAATATGTTTGGACGACCCCCATTAATTCGCAATAACACCGAGGTCAAGATTGTGGACGAGTCTGCACCCAACTCTCCTGCAGGCGGCTTTGAAGACGCACCCCCTCAAGTCGCAGACGATGGTATCACCCTTGCTGATATCCCGCAGCTCATGGAGGTGGCCCAGGCTCGCGAGCAGCGACGTTCGCTGCCGCGCCAAACTACGATACCTCACATTGCTGAACTCAGTGCTCTTGAGCTTGCGATCGTCAAACATAGTGCTCTTCTCGCCTTGCAACGTTCACCTCTCAAGGACCAAATCGATCTGGATGAGCTTTTGGAACTTGTGGAGACAAAAAAGGCAGGTTTTTGGAATAAGCTGTTTAAAGCTGGAGACAAGAAGAACGTCAAGAAGAAGGGTATACATTTTTACTTGGTCCCAATTGCGCGCTGATTGCCGTTTTTAGGCGTTTTTAGTGTCCCGCTAGAACTATTAGTCGAGAGGGAGGGCTCAGATTCCTTGCTCGGAGCTACCCGCGCGACCTTGAGAGTACCTAGTTTCATTGACGATGTCATTTCTGCCATGCGACAGATGGGTGAGTGTCGTTCTCATGTCAGGAGTGTATGAGTGATTGATCTTCCCGTAGATATGTCTGTCGAAGGTATTTTTCGCCGCAATGGAAATATCCGACGTCTCAAGGACCTTACGGAGGCTATTGACCATGACCCATCATCCGTTGATCTCACGCAAGACAACCCAGTGCAGCTGGCCGCACTGCTCAAGAAGTTCTTACGCGAACTCCCCGAACCCCTGATGACATACAAGTTGCACCGCTTGCTAATTGCATCTCAATGTATGTTCCTGTCACATGGACCACCGTTACCTAACTCACAAGCCCTTGGTAAAGCGCTTCCCAGTGATACAGAGCGCCGGCGTTGCCTCCATATGGTGTCACTCATGCTTCCCAAGAGCCATCGTGATACGATGGAAGTGCTCTTTGTGTTTTTGAAATGGGTTGCCTCATTTGCCCATATGGACGAGTCGACGGGCAGCAAGATGGACCTGCCAAATCTTGCAACCGTCATTTGCCCAAGCATTCTCTACTCAAGAGGCCGAGATGCAGTTCGCGACGAGAGCTTCGGAGCGATCAAGGTGGTAACTTCGCTACTGGAAAATCAGGATGAGTTCTACACCGTCCCCGAGGAGTTTCACTCCATACTCCACGACCAAGAATACTTCTCGAATTCCTTGGAGCTTCCCAGCAAGGAATTTCTTAAGAAGTGTGATACCTACATGCGGCTCAAGGCAGGTGGAAGAATTCCTGCTTCCACAATATTCCCTGGTTCTCCAAACCCCACCAATTCAACTAGATCGAATCCTCCTCCAGAACGGCCCACGCTGCATCCGACACCAAGCGAACCTCAACTGCGAAATGGTCGTCAGCAATCGCCTCATTCTCACCCTGGCCTTGTCCATGCACCAATGTCATACCCATCGCCCGTACACCCCACTTCTCTCTCACAGGGAGCTATGATGATTCAATCACAGCAACCTCGACACGCACAACCACAGGACACGGATTTGGCTGCTCCACAGCGATCTGGGACTGGCACTTCGACGCCTTCGCCCGGTGCACGACCGTCTTCGTATGTGCCTCCGCGCACGAGCGGAGAACTTACACAAGCGATACCACCGAATGGTTACCAGGCAACGATGGTCCGTCAGCGTACATGATCATACAGACCTATATACATTCCTGCCTATTCATTATTCCGCGATCTGCTTTCCATCCAGCTGACCCATTACCCTCGTTTGTTTTTACCTTTCCCCCCCCTTTTTTTTTCCCGCATTCTCTGATCTCGCAATCATCTGTAGTTTACCGTACTTTTTTTCACTTATCAGTATGACACGGACGACTATCTTCGCAGTATACTCATTATACCCGTGCATTCAAATGTACTCATTTTGAATGAATCAAAACCAGGCTGGATGAGGGAGCACATTGATATTACTGCTTAACTCATGTGCATACTCCATACATTTTGAGGTGGAAAATGCAGTACATAAGGAAACCGGACGGCTACTTGAGAGGGATGAATCGAGAAGAGTGTGTAGCACCGATCTTGAGGAGATGTCAGTAACAACACACGAAGCCATCACAAAGATGCGTACACCAGGGCGACCGTGTTTGACGGGCCGGTATGAACATGAAAACTCGGCGAGGTAGTGACCCGTCATCTCGGGCTTGATTTCAACAGAGTTGAAAACCTGTGATAACGCATGTCACGACGGAAAACACGATGATCCAGTGCATCGAGGACTACCTTGCCATTGTAAATACCGACAACACTGCCGATCATTTCTGGGACGATGGTCATGTCTCGGAGGTGGGTCTTGACGACTGCTGGTTTCTCGTTCGGGGGAGCCTCCTTTTTGGCTTTGCGCAGTTTTTTGATGAGGCCCATTGGGCGGCGCTTGAGGCCACGGTTGAACTTGCGACGGGCGCGTGCATGAACGAGCTGTGCGAATGATTTAGATGTGGAGACAAGGCAGGATATAGGCTAGCATACGTCGATGAACTGAAAATAGAGGTGAGGACGAATAGAATTTGGATGGTGATCGTACGCACCTCTTCGGTATTCAGGTCGAGGAGCTTTTCGAGCTCGACGCCACGGTAGGAGAACGTACGGAAGGTTCTCTTCTTCTTGAGTTCTGCGGCGAGGGCGGGATCTGTAACGGCTGAATCCGCCTGTATCTCTTGTGAGCGATTCAGTACATGAGGACGGCGACGGGCTCACCATGATGTGTCGTTGGGAGGGTCGAGGATGAGGGCGGAGGATGAATTTGGAAGTTGTGGCTGAACCTTGATCACGTGGAACTGTACAGTACCTAAAGGTGATCCACCGCATACCAGGGAATACACCATCATCGTCGGTTAGAATCCACAGGTCGTCCCTCGAGGATTAAAGGTGCGTTCTACGATCAATGACAATAATGCGTTGGGCTCATGTCTTTTTAGTGATTTGTGGCTGCCCGTAGTCTTGTCTATACGCTCAAAACCCATTATCAACTACAGTGGGTATTTTCTCGGCGTGTAGGAGAAATGCGATTTAAACATGTCTGCAGATGCGTCATCTCGCAGCATACTTGCTTCTCCAAATCGGCGGTCATGGATCCCCTTCCGCCGGAGATGTCAAGAAGGTCCTAGCCGCAGTCGGCATCGAGGCAGACGAGGACCGCCTCGAGAAGCTGATCTCTGAACTCGATGGGAAAGATATCAACGCTGTACGTCGTGTTTGATTCCTGGCCATGGCAGTGTGGTGACTGAACTGGGGACGCAGTTGATTGCTGAGGGATCTGCCAAGCTCTCATCGGTGCGTGTATATGCGTCGTGTTATGAAACCCGCCATGACGTTCCTGACAGGTACCTTCTGGCGGTGGTGGTGTTGCTAGTGCAACCGCGGCTGCGGGTGGTGGAGGCGGTGGTGCTGCCCCCGCTGAGGCCGCAGAGGAGAAGGAGGAGAAACAGGAGGAGAAGGTGAGTCTTTCTACAACGACATGAATGATATTGACGTGTGCATTACAGGAAGAGTCTGACGATGACATGGGCTTTGGTCTCTTTGACTAAAATATGTAAATTCATGTTGACTTGGCAAATAAAAGTGTTGGCGGCGTGCCGTCGGCAAGTGACCTCTGAAGCGATGCGAAAAACGCCGAGTAAATGTGCCGGGAGGGCGAAACCGCGTCGGCAAGGAGGAATGCTGTCATGCGGCGCCGTGAAACGGGCGACAACTAAGTCCGTTGGTCCCTGAGAATTTATATATTTTTTTGCAAATTTGATCGGCCACTCGCGTCGGCACCAGATTCAAAGCCGCCGGCAACAAGACAGGGATCTACGCAGACACTCGACGTCCGCCCAGTGTCAGTCGGTGTGCGCGCTGTATGCACCACCGTCGGGAGCGCGCTCGTCGTCGGCGACAGTGTGCGCACAGGCCGGTCATCACACCGCCCCACCAAGCTCCATCTTTTTAATTTCCCCGTCGTTCTCGTCTTACCTTTCTTCGGTAACGTGAACTTACACGGCACTCCTTTCAATATTATTAATATCTGGCGTCTCGCCCCTTGTCCTCCTCCTCCTCCTCCCTCTTCCACCCAATTCACTGTGCATCTGCCATGGATCACCTTGCTCGTCTCCGAACTATTCCTCCACAGGCTCCGTCCATCACCTTTACCCCTCAAAACCAGCCCTCCACCGATTCCCCCCGTTCTCACCCTGATCCTCAACCCGAACTCGACAGATCCGATCCAAACATCGCATTCATGAAGGGCCCAAAGCGCAAACGCCTCGCAAAGGCACGCTTCCACACACCAGTCTCTGAGCAGCCCACTCACTTTCCAAAAGGCGTGTGATGCTTGTCACAAGAGTAAACGCCGCTGTGATGGGACGGGTACGTACTTTGATCCCTCTTTACTGTTACCATCCTCACGCTTCCCTTGTCTCTCAAGCGCCATGTAGCAATTGGCAAGTTGCAGCAGTGTGCTGACATCGCTTCTTGACCTTTTGACAATTTATCTCAGCTATTTCGCCTCAAAGAAGTGCACCTACACAGACGCCTCGGGAAAACCTGTCCCCGCTCCGAGGCCGTTTCATCCAGACAGGCCAGAGAATTCCTCAGATGTTCGAAGTGATTCATATCCACCACATTCAGACGGTGCTGCAACCAGTTCGCCGTCCGTTGCCTCTGTTCAAGCCAATGATACTGCCCCCACATCGCCACCTGAAGATGATCGAGCGTGCAATCCTCGTGCTAAGCGCCTTCGAACTAATCTTGGAAGCACAACTACACCCTCAAGTACTCCCCCACGATCCCTTGCTCCACCGTTGATTCGTCCCGACCGTCCCCTTGAGCGCGACCACGCCCTCACCCGAGAGCTTGTTCACCGTATGTCCCCAGAGACAGCTCTGATGCACGTGCACAAATTGACTGCAATCACAGTCTTCTTTGCTTTTCGACAACCTCAACGCATGATCATCCATCAGCCTTCTTTCTTGAAAGCACTAACTCACGGCACTGTCCCTCAACATCTCCTTCTCGCGGTATGTGCAGTTGCAGCCCCATTGTCAAAGCAGCCCCGGTTGAGGACATCTCCTTGTCGTTACGCCGGAGAATTCTTTGCTCAAGAGGCTGTATCCCTCATGTTTGACAAGAACCATCAGTTGGTTTGTGAACACAATTTGGCCACTGCGCAAGCTCTTCTGTTGCTTCAGCTGTACGACAGAATGGGAAAGTCCTTGTGGGTTGGACAGCACTATCGTAAGCTTTCTCCGTCCTCGGTGTTGTGCATTCATTAATTCCATGAAGAACTTGCGTTGGAGATTGTGACCAAACTCGGAATCTTCGATACTGATGCCGCGGTTCTTACACCCCACCCATCACCCGACTTAATTGATGCTTGCATAGAACGCGAGTGCGCCCGCCGTGTCTTCTGGCTCATTTTCATCTCAGATTGCTTCGGATGGATGTTGTATCGGCGAGCTCGCCTAGCAACAGATTCTCAGTTGAACCTCCGCCTCCCTATGGATGAAACAAGCTTCGAGCTCTCTCCGTTGACTGCAATACCAGGTAATGGCTTTTAGTATTCCTTTCACACTTAGGTTGATGTTCCCCAGAATTCATTACTAAACCGACGCCATCATTTAGCATGTGTTCTGAAAGCGGTCACTTGATACGGTTGTTATTATTGCACGAGGAGACAGAGAGGCTCATAGAAGACTTGAACGGCAGGTAACTTCCTCGTAGCGTCGAATTTTACTGAGCACTTCATATAGAATGCGAAAGCGGACGATATCCTATCGACCGATTGCAAGAAACAGAAAGAAGAGTTGGTGTATGTTGTCAAGGCCGGTGTTGGCTTGTCTACTGATGAGTCTATTAGGGATGGATGGATGCGCTTCCTGAACACATGCGCTTCACCGAGGATAACCTATGGGTGCACGTTACCCAGTATGATACCGAATCAAACATGGGGGCATGGTGCTTCTTTATCATGCATGTTGTCCATTGTTCGTGCATACTTGCACTTTATTTGGTGTGTATCTATGCGAGGCCACGGGCTGTATCTGATGGCACTATTTGGCTAGGGGAAGCAACGATGCCGCTTGGAGTCTTCTTCTAATCCTACTTGGACACAGGGGAGAATACTCAAGATTATTAATGCCCTCGGTAGGAAGGCAAAATTAAGCATTTTTCGTGAGTTTGATTTGGTTGCCATTGCGTTGGTTCCGACTCATACCACAATTATCAGTGGGAATTGCAATTTGGGTATTCGATTCGTTTTGAATAGACTACTGCCAAAGCTCACACGTGAAACAGCCTCTCTTCAAATATTTCCACGACCCACCGAGCCAGGCATTGTTGAACTGGTCTAGCGAATTTGAGGAGATCTGGGGTGTACGCATGCAGGATCTGTCCCAATGTCAGCAATTGCGGACACACCCAGCTCCCCCGCCACCGATGCCACCACCGATGGGTCGTATTCACTTGTCCGGGACACCAACTGGATCCATGTCTCCCGTATCCCGGACAGGATCTGAAGCAAGCTCGTCACCGGCAGTGCAATCATCAAGTTACATTCCCCAGGGTCGAATACCGCATGATGCTTCAGTCCATTCTTCGTCGTCTTCTCACTCGGAAAGCGGAGCTCAGATTGGGCATGATGTTCGCGAGAAAGAAGTCGGGAATGTGGTCAACGATGCTAATATCGACCCTGCACTCCAGGTCATCTCAGATGCACGATTACAAGCACCGCCGCAGTGGCCTTCCGCGCCACCGTCATTGCCATCTCTGAAGGCTAGTGGACTGTTGGAGTGGCCACATCCTGGCTCCACGGATGCACCACCCAATATACAGTCGGGTGTTAATTGGCAACAACCCTCGCAGAATATTATGCCATCCCGCCAGCCTCAGCGAGATTCTATGTGGACATCCAATGTTCCGCCCACACCTGATGGTTCCCGCGCCCCTGCTCCCTCTTCCGGTATGCCAGTTGGGTTACAATGGTTGGCTCACGAGTCATCGGTGCCAAGACCGAGCTAGGACCTGCACAAGTGCGTTGGCGATATCGTTCATTCGTATTTATTCGTCCAAATATGAGACAAGGATATTGTACGTCAGGTTGGAGGTTGGTAATGTAGGATCACTGTGCTTCGGAGCCTCCGAGTTTCTTGAGGTTGCGATGAAGCTCGGGTTTGATGAGCACGACACGATCCAGGAGTTTCTTGATGACAGCGTCCTTGTTGACCTCGAAGGTATCTGTAGTGGCTTGTAGCTTGATTTCTGTCTCCCTGTCTACCGCCGCTTGCGCGTTGGTCGTGTTGCCGGCGTGCTGCGAGCGTACTTGAGCTAGGGCGCGATCAGCAGGAGTGAAGACACACGGATGCCTCGAAAGCCCTGAACTCTAATTCCTTGGCTTGTCTGTACTCCTCAATCTCTTTGGACCCCTCTGAGCGGGCGTCCTTTAGTCTCTGTACGCGATCTGTGTCAAAGATGAGAGAAAGCGATACAGGTGGAGGAAGTGGTACATTGCCGGGCTTGTTGTACGATCTTTGCAGCCTCCTTCTCTGCCTCGAGGAGTGTCTGTATGCCTTGTGAGTGCTGGGCTGCCTGGTAGAATGTAAGCTAGTGATGGTGGAGTAAGACAAGTAGATACCATGGTCGTAGGAGAGGTGCGAATTTGAACTCCGACGCTGTAGAACAGGGTGTCCTTTGACCAGACACTGGGATGGCAGGGAATCCGATTGACCCATTACAAGCTCTTTCAGCAGCGTTAGCAGTGCCAGCCGACTCGAAAGAACAGGCTGATTTACTCGCTACGTTACGTGAATCGTTGGAGGTTCATCCAGCACCAATTCCGATTCTCTGTACAACTCTCATCAAAACCGTCTCCGGAGCCGGTGACTCTCTGCTCAAGAGATGGGTACTCGACCTCCTCCACTTTGCTATCGCCCGCTCCACCCTCTCTCCAGAAAGTCGCACCCAACGTTAGTTTTCGTCGCTCTTGTCTTGCTCAGCACTTAGCACCCTCTTAGTCGCGTCTCAGTCGGTCGAAACCTTGGCCAATCTCCTGCACGACCCAAACGTGCGCACTGTAAAGGTCGCCATTCAGTGCCTCACCTCTGTCTACCCGCTTCTCTTTCGCTCCCTGTAAGCCGTCTCTTCCTCTTCCACATATGTCACCCCTTTAACTCGTATAGATGTACCAACCGCACGCATCGCCAGCAGTGGGATATCCTCGCTCAGTCCAAATCCCGCATCCTTGAATTTGTTGCGTCCCCCACCGTGAACAACGGCGTCAAGCTTTCTGCCGTCAAGTTCATGCAACGTGTCATCCTCCTACAGACGCGAGGCATCTCAGATCCAAGGGTAGCTATTCTTTTGCAGTCCATGATCAAGCTAACCACTACGCACACTCGTGACAGCTCCAAAACA
Organism: Xerocomus brunneocitrinus; assembly: GCA_038093375.1. Lineage (NCBI taxonomy): Eukaryota > Fungi > Basidiomycota > Agaricomycetes > Boletales > Boletaceae > Xerocomus > Xerocomus brunneocitrinus. Next base: position 61,915 of record JBBPSB010000020.1, on the reverse strand, counting down.
AGCTCGACCCGAGCATTGCAAGTGTTCCTGCCGACCACCCTTTCATCTCTGCCACAGCTTTGGAAGCGGAAGGAATGAGGCTCTTGGAAAATGTCATCACTGTTTTGTACACGAGCCAGTAAGCAACCGTCATCTCATTCCTGGCTACCACCTGTTTGACACCATTGATAGGAACGTTGACATTCTGACAGCAGTCTTGAATAGTTGGAGTAACTTGGTCAAACAACGTCCTACTTTGGTTCAACTGGTCGTATCATCTTTGGGGTCCTGGTCTCCCGCCACACTCGCCGGATCATCAGCTTCTGCGGTAAAAAGCGTTGAGAAAAGTATCCGGATATTGTTGATACACATTTCCAGGCATGTCTTTTAGTGCATCTACCGTTTCGTTTGCTGATACGTGACGTCCCCAGAGGGCCTCATGGTTCTGCGTTTGGTGCTCAGATCAACGAAGCCCTCTCCCAGCAAGCTGTGCGGATGGAAAGGGCGTCTGCAGAAGAAAAGGCGCGCAAGGCTGCTGTCGCAGCCACTGCGGCCGAGGCTATCAAAAAGCGGCCACTACCTACAGGTCCAGCTGCCGACCAACCTACGGACGCTAAGCGTCTCAAGGTTGAGGTCGACAATGCCGCAGCCAACTCGACAGCGTTTCTCGCTTCGTTCGACTTCACGACGTTACCTATCGCGCTTGTTACAGATCTCATTATCGCCAACTTGCAAGCATTCTCAGAACCTGCTTTGGTCAATCTGGTCCAGGCATACAAACAAACCAGAGAGGGGACAACTGAGACAGCTTCGCAACCACCAGATGGTACTACAGATGAAGTCATGCAAGAAATTCCTGTCAAAGATGAGCCGCTTGATCCCCTCAAAATGGACATTGACGAAGAGGAGATGGAATACGAGCCGGATCGACTGAATGAAGCGGTGGGCATTTTTTCTTTTACTTGATCCCTATTCAGGCAACTCCGACAGCTTTCTGGAGGTGCCAAGGTCACGGATGAAGAAGAGGCGGTCACAGAACTTCCTGAAGTTGCACTCAGCCTCGACTTGACCGACTTCAAGCTACCGTCTCCCAAGGACCTTGCGGAAGTTGACCGAGTTGCCCTTATGCGCGGAGTCGTCGAACGTATATGCGAAGGTGGGGAAGAACTGCAAGAGACATCCCATGTATTATCCGCTGGGGCCCTTTCCGATGACATGTGGATGTTGCTTATCATTCGCATGATAACTCGTGTTGCCGGACAGCCAGTTTCGGACATGGGGGACGAGGCAAATCCAGGAGAACAATATGCTGTCATCTCTTCGCGGCAAGACAAGATACGACAGGCGCTCTGCGACTACATCATGGTGGACTTCCCATCAAGGTGTGCATTTCCACCGCCCATGTGCTAATTTCTGACATCTCCGTGCAGATTACGCATTGCTACAGCATGGATGAACGAAGAGTGGTATAATGATCGAATAAGAATTGCAAATGACTCTAATTGGGTATGCTTAATTGTTACCTGCCCTCCGTCTAACCTCACTTTGAATGGGTAGCGGGCCAACTACGACTCTTGGCTGAATCAGATAGTCTCTTCATATCAAACTATTCTTGAAAGCAAGGCGGAAGGGAAACCAGACAGCAAAGATAAGGCGTTTGCGAAATTCCTCTTGGACCTACCCTCCATACCAGTGGATGTCTTGGACCTTTTACGCGATCTCTCCGTCGACCCTGAAAAGTACGTCTCATTCAATAGTCTGGTGCCTTATCAACGCATTGATCCATGGCGATAGGATGCATGTTGGGTTTACGAGTCTCCGCGAATTCGTGCTTGAACGCCCCTCGTTACGGGCGGAAGCACTTCGTGTCTTGTTGGACCTAACGACACACCCAGGTATGGCAATGATCCTGATGCCCGTGATACCCGTCTCCTTGACGCACATGATCACAGAATCTGTCACACGTCGAGCCGCGATCAACACCGTGAGGCGATGGGTGCCTGGGGTTGAACCGATGGACAGCATGATTCGTGATTTCGCACTCCAGATACTCCGGCGTTTGCAAAAGCGTCCTCACAAGGGCGCAAAGAGCACGACTGCAAACGAGGGCGAAGAGGACCAAAATATGGAAGATGGCCAGATTCCGCCTGAAGAACTCATGCAAACGCCGTACTTGTCTGAAGAAATTGATCTGCCAGCTGAGAAATCTCTAGTTCTTCAACATGTCGAGCTGCTCTTTGCTCTATCAGTCAAAATCCCAGAATTCCTGGACGAGTACATTTTCCCTTTTTTTACCGCTTCTTGTTTACCAAACACTGATCTATTTTCAGGATATTTGCGGCTTATGGTCAGATGGACATTTCCGTCCAAGAAGCCGTCCAAGACTTGATCACTGCCCTGGTCAAATCTCTGGGATCGAGCAACGGCAAATTACTTACCCTCATGCGGACCTGCCCTCCAGGTTCTGAATCCCTTGCACTCAGGGTTCTGACCATCTTCACAGAGCATGGCAGACCTAGCGCACAACTTGTGGCCTTGGTCAAGGGTCTTATTAGCGAGCGCGATCTGGACGCACGCTTCCTCATTCCGATTATCGCCGAGATGGACAAGGTAAGGTTTATTCGCGCTCATGTTATTATTATCTCGAATTTCGAAATTCTACAGGCGGATATTCTGCGCTACCTTCCTCGAATCGTTTCGATACTCAATGGTCAACAAGAACCAAAGAATCTGGTCCGTTCTGTATTTAGCTCCATCGTTACCACCCCGCCACAGACATTCGGGAGTGTCACATCGAATCTCCCTCGCGTTCGGCAGAGCGAGTTGCTAACGCCAGCAGAACTGATGGTCTTGTTACACGAATCCGAAAAAGAAATTGGTCTCAAGAGCGCCATCGAAGGTGGGGCTTGCCTTAATCTCCGTCCGCATGTTTATGTGATCTTGTATTCTCTCAGCTATCGGCATCTGCTTCTCGATGACGGATGTTTTCCGTTCCGAAATCCTTGCTGTGGTGATGCAGCAAATAGTCGACGAACCTGTATTGCCCGTGTTGTTCCTCCGAACGGTATGTTGTTCATCGTGCGACCAACGTTGGTGACTAAATGTTGGCCCTGGATAGGTGATTCAAGCCGTGACGACGTACAAGTCACTGGTAGCGTTTGTGTCGACCACCCTGCTCTCTCGTTTGATTACAAAGAAAATATGGCAAAATCCCCACTTGTGGGAAGGTTTCATCCGGTGCGCCAAAGTGATCGCGCCCGCAAGTTTTGGAGCGCTCCTCCAACTACCAAAGGAGCAGCTTCGGGAGCTCGTGGATAAGCAACCCAGCCTAAAGTCGGGTTTACGAGAGTATGTAACAAAGAAGGCGGGAAACAAGGCTCGAGTGGCTGGGTTCTTGGACCTCTTTGGAGAGGATGACCAGACGCCGTTGTCGTCCTCACCATCGACGCCGATCGACCCTCTCTTGGCTACGACATAAGTACACGGATGATTGTAATGAGGACTTATATTTTATTTCCATTGTTCGTGATTGTGTAGCAGTACAGTAGCTTATATCCGACAGAATGGTCCATAAATGTCAGTCGTCGTTATCTTCTTGACCAGTCGCTCGTTCATCGACGACTCAACTTGCACCCACATCTCGGGCTGCCATTGTGCGTCGTGCACCGCTAGGGTGCCTTTATGATACCCGGCGGCGTGCCAGCGGCGAATTCATAAACGAGGCCGCCGTAATCTTCCTCTCGTTCCGAAACATGGCGAATCCGTCGAGCAGCAGCGACGAGCAGTCCTCGTCGCCTATCGCCTCCGCTGCCTCAGAGAGCATGAACCGTGGTCGTTCCCGGGTCCGACGGTGCTCAAATCAGCCCCACGAACACCACAACATGAAAAAAAGGTAGCCCAGTGCGTGTATCAGGTGATGGACGCTCATCGCGCGTCGTAGAGGATACCACACGTTCATGTCTTCGTTTGGCAAGACATTTCACGTCGAGAAGCGTTGGAAACTCATCCGGGAGATGGGCTCGGGGGCGTACGGCGTGGTCGTGTGAGTGGCGCTTGGTCGAGGTCGTCGTGACGCTCACGTTGGTCGGCCAGGTCGGCGGCGGACGAGATATCGGGCGAAACGGTGGCCATCAAGCTGGTTACGCGGGTGTTTGAGAAAGTTCAGCTTGCGAAACGCGCTCTGCGAGAGATAACGCTGCTCAGGCATTTTGCGAATCACGAAAACATTACTGGGATGATTGACGTGGATGCGATATCCCCTGATTTTCAAGAAATGTGCGTCGTTTTTTGTGCTTTTTGTGCTTGTTTTGCTCAATGCCTCCAGATACATTTTCATGGAGGTGAGTTGTTTCGCCGACTGTAATGGGTAGCAGCGTTGATGTACGAGGTTAAAGCCCATGGAAGGTCTGTTGTGTCTGGAAATCGATCCAGAAGGCCTTGTCACTGAGCGTTCGCAGCCGATCTGCACCAAATCATCAAATCCGGACAGACCCTTACTAACGAACACGTCCAATACTTTCTTTATCAGGTCCTTCGAGGTAGGTCTCTCGGGCTGAGCATACTTGCGTCTAACACCGCCGTCCAGGTATGAAATACATTCATTCCGCCTCGGTGATACACCGAGACTTGAAACCCGGGAACCTACTTGTCAATTCGGATTGCGAGTTGAAGATATGTGACTTTGGTTTGAGTCGAGGTTTTGATGCTGTACCCGATGAGCATACCAGCGGATATCTCACGGAATACGTTGCAACGCGATGGTATAGGGCACCGGAAATCATGCTTGCTTTCAGGTAAATGGCATTGCGCTGCACTCGTCTGTTTGTCTGATCCATGTCGCCTCAGGGGATATAACACGGCTAGTGAGTGGACAAGTTGACATTCATCCGAGGACAAATGTAATGCTGAGACGTTGAGACAACAGTCGACGTCTGGTCAATAGGATGCATTTTCGCTGAATTGCTCCTTGGGAGACCATTGTTCAAGGGTAAAGAGTGAGTGTCGCTATTCCGATTTGCACAACATCCTGATGACTATGTTCTCAGCTATGGTCAGTGTTTCGGTAGATTATTCTCGGCTTATCGGTCTCAAGATATGACTGTCTCCAGTGGATCAACTCAACAAAATTCTTGATGTGTTGGGCACTCCAGACGAACATGTCATTTATAGAATAGGCAGTGAAAAGGTATCCAACCAATAGAGGACCGAGCACACGTTTCTCATGGACTACAGGCGCAGGCTTACATTAGATCTTTGCCTATGAAGCGGGCTGTTCCTCTAAGCAAACTGCTACCGACCGCAGACGCGCAAGGCAAGGCGCGATGTTTTGTGTCCTTTCCAATCTAATTATCCTATCAAAGCCCTAGACCTTCTAGAGAAGATGATCGCATTTGACCCGTCATCCCGGATCACAGTTCCTGACGCCCTCTCACATCCGTGGCTGGCGGCATACCACGATGAATCGGATGAACCCGATTGCCAAGCAAAATTTGAGAGGTGGAGAGACATCGAGAAGCTGGAGACGCTCGATGAATTCCGAGATGCATTGTGGAAGGAAATTGAGGATTATAGAATGGAGGTGAGAGAAATAAACCCAGCGGGCACCCCCTTTCCCAGCGTGGGCGACAAGAATCAAGAGTTATCGCCGAGGTTATCACCGGTACAATCAATACGATCTCCTAGGGAAAGAGACAATAAGTGCCTGGACGCGCCACTAGCTTGGGTGACCAGCCCTAGACCGGATGGTGCAGATACGCTTGCGCCTCCGACTGTCACGGGATCGGAGACGTTTCACGCGCCAGAGGCAGCTGATCCAGTTATGACATATGCTCGGCGCTCTAGTCTTTTACCGCCAGCACGACAGTCGACGTCACCTTTAGGGCCAACGGGACAACAGGCTCCAGCCGCTGCAGTTGATGGACTTCCCATGGGTAGTCAAGGAATAGATTTTCCAAGCGAGACATATGTTGTTCCCGCACGGTCACGGGCGGCATCAACCACGGGAGGCGATGTCACTGCGCGGAAACTGCTACGGACGCTTTCTACGGTTTCCATACACGAAAGCATGGAAGGGCTACCAGAGGGACTGGCGGGAGTTGGAGCGATAGGGAGATACGTTACGTCGGAGGCGGATGCGCCGCCAAGTGAAATGCCACTCGAGTTTGCAGGAAAAAGAGATAGATACTGAAAATTGATCTTGGACTTGTTAGAGGCATCCATGTTCACTATGTGTAACCGCAATATACATGCCATGATACAGAGGATATTATTCTAGTTGTCACTCAGTTTGTGTTTGATTCCTGTTGTCGAGATGAGCAAGGGACAGTGCGGGGGAAGAGGGAGACCCACTATCAATGATGTTCAAATATGCGATGGATGCCGGGCTGTCTGGGTATTCGTCCAAGAAGCTCACGCCATAGTCTGCACTTTTGCCGATTCGAGGATCGAGGGGTACTTTGCCCAACAACTCTATACCTGTCTGTTTAGCGAGCCTGTCTGCACCGCCAGTGGTTGGTTTGAATATTTGACTGGCGGTCTTGCAGTTGGGGCAGACAAAGGCAGACATGTTCTCGACAAGGCCGATAATGGGCAGGCCTACTTTGCGACAGAAATCGATTTCCTTGTGTACGTCCTGCAAGGCGACCTCCTGAGGGGTGGTGATGAGGATGGCGCCGTCGATATGACAGTCCTTGAGGTACTGTACGATGGAGAGGTGCTCGTCGGATGTGCCGGGTGGGGTGTCGATGACGAGATAGTCTAGATCGCCCCAATCGACATCCTTGAGAAATTGGGCGATGAGACCATTCTTTTTCGGGCCGCGCCACATGACCGCATCGCGGGAAGAAGGAAGCATGAAGCCGACGGACATGACGGCGAGGTTGTCTTGGACGTACACGGGGGACCAGCCGGCGGCAGATGTATGGACCTGTTCTGATGCGATGCCGAGTATGGTGGGTATGGAAGGCCCACAGATGTCGACATCGAGTATACCCGTTTGGAGGTGTGGGTCTGCGGCGAACGCCCAGGCGAGCTGGGCGGTGAAGGTGGACTTTCCGACGCCGCCCTTGCCTGAGAGAACGAGTATCTTGTGGGCGACGGAGCGGATGCGCTGTTGGATGGCTGGATCGATGGGTGCGCTTGGTGTGTTGGTAGCGCAGATCTGCTGGTTTGGACAGCCGGCACAGGCGTCTGTTTTTCCTGCGAGTACCGAGTCCGTGCCCTTGGAGACAATGAGCGAGGACAATGAGCGAGAAAAGAAAAGGACGTACTGGACAATGTTCTGGCGCGTTGGAGGGTACGTCGAGCATGACGGTCTTACTGTAAACGGGACCGGTGAAACACTCCGCAGCTAATAAAGATATAAGCCAAATCCCCATCGAAGCGCCTCCCGTGCGAAGACTCGCTAGCATCTAACTAGCCGTGCAAAACCCACTTTTTGCAGTCAACATCCATGTCCTCCAAGCAAGCCCCCCTCCCAATAGACTTTATCATCATCGGCGCAGGTCCGTCGTGTCTCTCGTCTCCGAATCTGCCTCATACCTCACACCGTTTCAAGGTGTCACAGGTCTTGCGACCGCCCTCAGGCTACGCCAATCCGGACACAGAGTCACCGTGGTCGATAAAGGTGCTGGTCCTCGTGAGGTTCGATCCTGTCTTTTCCTCATCGCAATACTCTCCTTACACCCTCTAACAGAGACTAGGCAGCGCGCATCTTATCCCTAACCTCACAAAACTCCTCTGCGAATGGGGCTTCGAGCGGCACATCAAGCGACATGCACTCCCCGTACGAGCACACGAGTTCAGATCAAGTGAGTCCGCGTCGCCTTGCCATTTGCGCTTGTCAAACGTATCCGCTCAGTTGAAGATGGTCACGTGATCGGTCGTATCCACTGGCGAGAAGACGTTCTACACGAGTCGGGGGCCGACTATCTCATGATTCAGGTCAGCAAGCTCACACCCAACTTGCGACCCGCTGACCCTCCACAGTACCGCGACTTGTCCCAAATTCTATTCGACGCTGCAAGCAAGGCTGGTGTCCATTTTGAGTTTCATCTCACGGTCAGCTCTGTTCAGTCAGACCCACGACGACCACGTGTCATTCTCTCCGATGGTCGCACGATGACGGCCCAAGTAATCATTGGCGCAGATGGTCCACGGAGTGTTGTAAGAAAGGCAGTCGATGAACCCTTGGAAGAGACTTTAGAGGGGCATAGCATTTACGTGTACGTCCCTTGATTTTCCCATATTCCCATGACCGACTCTAGCCTAGCGCTTCCATTCCCCGAGATCAATTAAAAGATGACCCGGAATTGTATGAACTGACCGCATATAGACCAGACATTCCTGCCGTATGCCCACATTTTTTCTTCTATCTCTATCTGTTAATCCCTAACTGAGCAGCAGACCGTATGGTTAGGCGACAATCGCCATATAGGCGGTTTCACTACAGTACGCTCGCCCACAAAAGCTCTCCCATATCCATTATTAATTAGCGCAATGCATTAGGATCAGGGAAAGATGTACTCCATACACGCATTCGTACCAGAGGTCGAGACCGAAGGTCGTCTTGGTAACGATGTCGCTCTTGACGGCGCCCTAGTCAAAGCGAGCAGACTAAAAATACCATGCGAACCTAGGCAAGTACCCTTGCCCATGTATCCTCCATATCTCCAATATTTCCTCCCTAGGCTACGACGATTGTTGAATCGCGCATCTACATATCGCCGTGTACGAATGTATAACCGCGACTATGCCGAAGATTGGGTAGACGAATATGGGAGATTGATTATAATGGGCGAGGCCGCATACCCAGTATGGGTAGGTCCGTGTGTGCATTCAGGGTTGATGTATCCTGATCCAGATTCAAGCCGTTCTGCATACAAAGTTGTAGCATTCCAATCGAAGACGCTGGCGTGCTGTCCACGCTGTTTACTTACCTCAAATCCGAGGATCAATTGGTACATCTCGCGCAAGCTTTCCAAGAAATCCGGGAACCTCGCATTCGTTCCATGTTCTCCAAGGAGACGAAAGCGTTCACAGAAAGTTATTGGCTCCCTCCTGGACCTGCAAGAGATGCACGTGACCAAGCCCTGCAGCACATGATGGTGGAGGGACACAAGGGGTGGGACGAAAGCAAACTACGATGGGAATGGGAAGAAATTTGCGAGGTCTTTGTATACCATGCACGAGAGGCAGCCGAGGATTGGTGGTTCATGTGGGGATTACTGAGGGAGAGGAGCCGTCTGTTTTTTTGATTTGGATACCCAAGACGTTGGCGAGGACAGGCAACACAACTGGATAGATACCTTTTTTTTTCTTACACTCATTCGCTCTTCACAGATGATACCAATGTTCGCCCTTTGGCGTGCACATATAGCCTGTCACAATCTGTACTCTGCAAGACTATCAATGTAGGATGGCGCAGGATTCCGGACGGTCTTGATCTACGCGGATGTTTGAAAATCGTGATGGGGATGTAATATTGTAAGTGACAGCATGCGAACTAGCGGATTTTTGTGCATTAGACTTGGTACGCTCCTCGACTCTATAACCATTAGGGAACCGTCCGTTATTCACGTATAGCAACCTCTGCACACGGCGTCAGGTACACACGCGCCAAAAGAGACAGGAAACTTACTAAAAAACTCGTACGAAAGCCAACATAGGGCATTGCTGGGCATGTGCGTCAGTATGCGTGGGGATATCCCTCGCCCAAAACCTTTGATCCCATCTCGTCTCCAGATGACTCTGAACGCGTCCACCATACCACCAAGTCTCCGAATCTCAGGATCGTGTGATGTCCCACGCGTCTGCAGGAGCGTCTTGGCTACATCAAGTGGCGTCGTTACCCCTGCAGCGACACCGCCTGCCATACCGCCCGCGATCATGTGTGTCACGGGCGAGTACTCTCCCTTGGGATTCAGCACCTTTTTTATCTGCTCGTACACCGTGAATTGCACGGCCGTGAACGGGACGGACATGGTCAACGTCGTCGGATAGGACACGTAGAACGCGGCGAGCCCTTCGTTGCGATAGACCACGCGGATGGCAGTGAAGACGGAACGGAATTCGGATTGGTGTACCTGCATCCGTTGTTTGATGACTGTAGGGTTGGGTGGACAAGGGTTGCAAAAAGGGAGGAGAGCGCTCACCGTCAAACGGGTTCATCAACGCGTCACTCGCGACGGTAGCAGATGCGCCGGCCAGAGCTAATCAGAAACGTGAGCGGATGAATACAAGATGGAGAGGACACGCACACGTCGCTAGCCATTGATTTCCAGCATTGTGACCACCCGCAAGTTCCTTGACGGCTTCGTATGTGCCAAAATGTATGGCGTGAGCTGGCCCTGCGCCGAGTATGACCGAAGATACGCCTCGCCATAGCACGCGCATGCCCTCTGTCGAGGATATTCGAGTAAACGCATTTCCAATGCCCGTGTACACCGCTGCCTGCGATGCAGCAAACACCTGCATCCGCGTCTAACGATAGAGTATGAATGCAGGCGTATGTCAGAGGGAGGAGACTCACCTTGATGCTGTCTATGGGGAACATGACTGCGTGCTCCGTTATGCCTGCCTGAACAATGATCAGCATTGTCACTTGAAGCCGACCATGGCCTCTACTCACCATAGCACCGGCCAACATATTTACCTAGTGGCAAAGATGAGTGGGAGCACGCGCAAGAGGCATGAGACGCACCGAGAGTCCTGCATTAGATGGTAATCCTTCGTAGTCGGTCTCCTCCGTCATGAGTGAATTCGGGTTGGGCACTCGAACGCGAGAGTCGGAGTGAATGGCGGAAACAAAGAGCGGCTAGCAGCGCAACTGGTGAGGGTGGGAGAACCGAGTTTTTTCTCCACAACGGGCGGCGTTGAACCAAAAGGATGGACCGCCATTATCCAGTTCGCGGACTCGTATACATGTCCCATCTGGACACGTCAGACCGTAATGATTCGAAGTCATGTATACACTAGCTACACCAAAACTCGGGTATATTCGCCACTTATTGCCTCAAGGCTGATTGAGTCTTGTCTGCGGCAGCTAGCCTGTCGTGTCCTTCGATATCCCTGACAAGAGCATATTCAATCATGGCAACACGAGGTTTTCCGGGGTGCTCACGCAGATTCCCATGGATAATCCAGCCTGGAGTCAAACGCGGCACGAAACATCAGATCAGAATTCCACGCCCACTGATCTATCTCACCACACATCGCCCACTTCTGCACCCGCGAAATACCTGATGGGAAAATTTCGGGCCCTCAGTGCGAATTCGGCCGAGCCTTTGGTCGAGACTCACGGGGTATCGGGTGGTAGCTCTCCAACTTTCGGCTTCAGCTTGTTGTGCACGACAAAGACCGCGAACTCGGTGTGATTGGCTTCGCGTTCAGACTCTGGCAGCGTCTGCAACTCCCTCTCGACATCCTTGCGCAGTTCCGACAGGGCGTACCTAGGAGTACATTTCAGACCCATCGACCGGGAATCCAACGTCTCTTACTGAAGCGTTTTACGCGTATCATCGACTTCATCCTGCGATTTGAACTGAATTGCATATCTGATAACACGACCCGAGCGCCGATCACTTACAACAATGAGAACTCTTCGGCCCAACAAGGTTTTACCGGGATCGGGCCCCCTGTCCGAAATACGCGACAATTCGTCATTGGGACAAAAGAACACTTACAACCATTGTGTACGAATAACCTCGTTGCCTATCTGCTCCGCGGTTGTTCCCGGGAGAGGCTCATAAAGCGAAAGGCCGATAGCTTGAATGGAAATGTTCTTGTTCGTGGCCGAATCTTTTAGGAAAGTACGCTAGATATAGCAAACGAAGATGAACACATTCCGCATCGGGGGAAAAGGTGATGTGCCTTACCAATACCCGCGCAGGAAAAAAGCCCCTTTGGAATGAGAACCTGGTCAAGATGATTTTTATCGCGGATTGAGCACAGAACTGACCCTCCTCCTGAAGCCAAGTTGGTCAGCTGCGTAGTCGCTCATCCCTGACAAACACAAACCGATTGCAACGAACAAGTTCGGCTTAAACGCTGCGATCTTGTCCGCGCTAACTTTGATAATATTGTGGATGTCGTTGTAGGTGGCATGGATATGCCTGAGTTCGCCCATCGCGGATATGAATGAACTGAGGCAAAACACTATCAATGAATCCTGATGATAAAAAAACACGTGACCGTGCCATCTACTTGACCATGGCCGACAACGGTGAACCATCCACTGGCCCAAAAGCCATAGCAAATCTCGCCAAAAAATCATCGGACGTGACCAGACAGGGCACGCAGAAACTCAAATTTGTTCCAACGTTGCCAGCGCGGAGAAAGAAAGAGTACGCTACAAGCGCATCGCTCCTCCGTTTGTGCTCATGCAGTAGATCCGCAGACAAGTAAAGCAGGTATTTAGCTTTGCTTTTGTCCCCATACACGCATGAATGGTGGTCCTAGGAAGCCGCCCAGACATCTGTACAACCATCGGACAAGGGAGATGGAAGAGGGCGCGGCAGAGGAAGAGGTCGGGGAGGAGAAGTAAGAGGAGCTGCGCCTCGGCCGCCTCCAGCTGAAATGACCGCAAGTGGCCCCTTTGCAATGGGTCCCGCTCTGGCAGGCACTTCTGCTCGACGCAGTACACCGAGGTCAAACTTTACGCCGATCGTTTCACAAGGCACCGTGGGGGGGTCGGCATTAGGTGCCAACCTATCAAACTCGGCGGCGCCGACTCTGAAGAAGGAAAAACAACGCGAGAATCCGATTGTTGACCCAGTCCAACTACCGAAAAACGAGAGCGATGATGAGGCTTACTCGGAACCAGACGAGGGTGTCGAAATCATTGATATGGAGAATGTGCGGCAATTGGATTGGATGGCACCCGAGACTCTGCAAAGAGATCAACGGGACCGAAGAAAAAGAAAGCACGTGAAGACCGAGGTTGAAGGACCTTTGTTACCATCGGTTTCACAGGGTAACTTGCCTTCTCTTTCACTTATTGGCATCAACTTATACGGATTCATAGGACCTTCCACTGAGGATGTGGATCATTCAAATGCACTCCATCTAAGCGAAAGCGAGGAAGAATTTGAGGATCTTGTGGAGGATTTCGGAATGCAAGCTAGTATGACAGTGGTGCGTACTCTCTCTGAAATTGTGAACACAGAAGAACAATGTCTTCAGGAGGGTACTCGACAGGAACGGTTATACTTTTTCCAATTTCCAGAACCTTTCCCAACATTTGTATCGACCTCGGAATCCTCAAGAGGGATGGATGTGGACACCCCGGATCCGGGACCCTCTACACTGAAGCGCAAGGTATCTTTTGCAGCGGATGTTAGGGCCCCGACACCTGCCTCAGGATCTACAACGCCAGTGACTCAAGCAAGTCTCGAGGCACCAAAAGAGACACCCAAGGTCGATGGCGTGATTGGTCATATCGAGGTCTACCGTAGCGGAGCCGTGAAGATGCGCTTGAGTAACGGAATCGTTCTGAATGTATGGCCCTTCTTCAATACTATTTTTGCGATCTATAACAAAAGTATTCCAGGTTTCAGAGGCAACACGACCATCGTTCCTGCAGCAAGCGGTTCACTTGGACATGGAAAATAAAACGTTTCATGTACTGGGCGAGATCAACAAGAGATTCGTGGTTTCACCAGACCTTGATGCCTTGTTGACTTCTATGGAGCTTGCGGACACTAGCGCAGCTGCGTTCGACGACACCAATCTCATCAAGATGGACCCCGTTTAATAATTCGATACCTTGAAATCAGGCCAGTTCACGTGGGATATAAATTCGTAGACAAATACAAAGATACGAGCAGAGATGCAGCAATGCAGACTGAAATGAAATGTCATCAGTACGTTGATACAAGGGAAATGGGAAAAAAAAAAAAGTCAGATAAAGCGGTAGTATGTCTACCGAAGGTAGCTGAGATGGTTTTTCTGCAGTGCAGGAAGGCTCCTGCATAAAGCCAAATGCCTCAAACATCATGCTAGAGCAAGATGTGTAGTTGAAGGGAAATACTCACCATGGGCAAAAGGATGAAAAACGAAACAATTGGAGTTGGCTTATATAGTTGTGAATGCAAACTCCGACGCCCAAGATGTCTTCCGACTCGCCAACACCGCAGTATTCCTTTCAGTCGTACTCGGATGCTCCACAGACGTCCCAGACATCCACCATCGTAGCTGCTGCCAGCTCGTCGACCACAACTGCCACATCTCAGCCGCAGACTCGCCAGGCAGCGGAGGAAGCGCGCAAGGACCGCACTTTGACAGAATTCCTCCTCATGCTCGATGATTATGAACCCCTCGTATGTTTGATTCGATCGCCCTGTTTCTCGACTCACCTGCCTCGCAGATCCCTAACGAGGTCACCGATCATTATCTTCAGAGAGTCGGGTTCGAATGCGAAGACGTTCGCATGTAGGTAGATTTCTATGTCCGCGTTCCTGTGCTCATCGTCTGTCCAGGAAACGTCTTCTTTCCCTTGCTGCCCAGAAATTCGTGTCTGATATTGCCTCGGATGCATACCAACATGCTCGTATACGCACAAATGCAGCTAGTGGGCGGGCTCGCGCGACCGTTTCAGGGCCTGGGGGTGCCAAGGTTTGTCGCCGCCAAATTTCTCATTCCCAAGTCCCTGACAACTCCCAAGGATAAAACAAGAACGACTTTGACGATGGATGACCTCAGCGCAGCACTTGCAGAGTATGGCATTAACGCCAGAAAAGCCGAGTTCTACATCTGAATTGTACTCTGTGTGTAACATTTACTAATAGATGTTTGCTCTACAAGTCATAATCATGACATGTTTCGCGTCCTCGCACGTCGAGACTGTACCACCCGAGGTCCTCGGCCGGGACTGTCCTAAGTGTTGGGTCACAGTCATGGCCACCAGGTGGAATGCAGACCACTGGCCAGGCCTTCAGGGACCGATAGCCTATCGAGACGATCCTTCCACGTAGCGTCTGCAGTATGGGATCAACTAGCCGCCCGAATACAAATGAAGATGGGATTCGGAAGAGCATCCAAGCACCAGGTTTCCATCTTGAGTGTGAACAATCTGGTCTTATCAATTGGGCTGCGGCCAAAACGCATATGGCGTATATCTCCAAGCTCACCAAGAGGGGTGGCGTGCAACCGACGTGCACGGAAAAACCGGCTCCCCAGGAGACATAGATACCAATTTGGAGTTCAAAGATGCAACCAATGTGTGTACGACCTCACCTTACTGAAGCGCACAATACATACCACACGATCCGACCGCTCCTATCGCGAAGCCGCAACGTCGTACCTGTCAAGCTAGTTCAACCCTCGGCGAGATTAGCGGAGACCTTGGAGATAAAAAGGTGTCGTAAGATAATCGAACAACGGCCAACTGATGCCGCGGAATGAAGCATTCCGTCAAGCCTCAAGGTCGTTCATTACGCTTAGTGACAAAGGATGACACGGTTCGATCGAATGCTCACGCGCGCATGCCCGATCGCCACGACGCCTAGAATCCAAGTGACGTTACTAGTCGTGGGATGATGGTTGTTGTACCGCATGCGCTCACGCGATTGAATGCATTGGCTTCTTGTCGGAGCAACTTATTTTCCAGTTTTCACGATGCGACCGTGCGACTGTGCAACGTTTGCGCGAAAACATCGTGGGTCCAGGCCCGATCCCAGAACTCTGGAATCGCGCTCGTTTCGGGTCACGACATCCCGTTCAAGTCCATCTGCCAGGGTCAGACACTTGCGGTTAAGTTCGTTGGGCATCAAGGACGAAAAAAAATACCATATCTCATCCTACGACAGAAGTTCGTACTGACAAGCTGCATCAGTTCCCAGCGCCATGTAAAATCCTCTTGACGTTGACCAGAACTAAACTTTTAGCCTGTTGAACATGATGGTGGGTGCTTCCGTCGGTGGCATGACAAGGTACTGGTGGGGAATGCAAACCTCCAAAGGGATTGATGTAGAATGGAAAAGAACACCTAAAATTAAGAATAAAGCCTCGGTGCCAAAATCTGGCCGTGTCCGACTGGGAAGAACGGCGCCCGGTTTAATGAAAGGGCCAATGATGATTAATCCCACTTTGCCCCGGTAATCAAAGAGCTGGATTGCCAAGCAGCCTAGACACCTTCAGAAAGAGCAGACCGCGTGAAGGATGCGATTAATAGGGCCCAATGCCGCTCTCTGTTCCTCTAGACATAGGTCTTGTAGAGTCCACGCAATATATTATCAACGTCTGATAAGGTTGCCTCTTTCCGGGAAACTTCCAGATATGCCTCCCCTTTCCCGTCTTCAACAAGATCTGTCACGACCCGAGAGGCCACGTGCCAGTGTTGAGGATGCAAGCCTCTGGAAAAAACCTCGATCACCGCTGGATCCCTGGAGTGTGTTAATCCAGGCCAAATCAAAAATCGACGAGATACTCTACCGGTCCAAGAGTCCCTTTGCTTCAAACAGATGATCCGAATCAAGGCCCGCGTCTGCACTTGCATTCACGTAGTCTCCGCTCTTCAGAATATGACTGTCTTTCGGCTGGAGGATCTTGGTTGCGGATGGCAACGAGGCCGCCATATTACTAGGTATGAATTAGTTGGGGGAAACCAACATCAGGCATACCTACCGTTGATTGTCCTCACTCAGGGTCCGATCAACCTCTTCGAGCAGGCATAGCGATGGTTTCCCCAACGCTTCCACGCCGTCTACATCCAAGTCACTGCCAAGCAACGCAAGAGCGTGTTCGCCGCGCTGAGAAACGGACTGAATCACTGCTGCTTTATAACATTAACTGTACCGACCTTGAGTAGATATATCCTCCTCCGAGAGGTGTCCAGCGGTTTGCCACTAGGGGCAAGAAACACGTCTGTCCAAGTGAACTGTGGTTTTTCACGGTAGAGAGCCGCTGTGTCATCGCCCTCCAGTGAACAATTCGGTAGAGCCTGCGAGGAATCCAAAGTGGGTGAAGGAGCTCTTGATGGGCGAGGTGTAGAAGCGTCATCATCCAGGTTTACCACGTGTTTTTCGTGATCATCCGGTGCACAAGGCTTTTCCGCGGGTAAACCAAACGAATTCTCAGACGCAATCGCGTCCTCCAGTGCGCTTTGATCGACCTGCGCCTCGGTGCGTTCACATCCAGAGAGGGGAACGACCCCATTGCTCGTAGTCGTCACCAGCTCCTTGGGAAGGGGACCTTTCCCGAATGATGGCCAGGCCCATTTCCGAATGTCCATACTCGTACTTATGCTTACACCAAGAAAACCACCTGACAGGGATGATTCCGTCGATGTCGTCCGTTGATCACCTTGATCATGACTGACATCGCCTGATCTTTCTAATTGAGTCGTGGGTAGCCCAGGTGTTGGAATGAGGTGGTTCATTAGATGTCGCGCCAATGCGACGGGGTATTGTGAGTTTCTATATCTGCTGGAAGGAGCGACATGACTTTGCGTCAACACAAGCGCATCGACTCCTTCGGGTATCTGTGATGAGAAATTATCAATGATGGGATGGATTAACTGATATGATGGATGTAGAGGCAAGCCTGAAGAAAGAGTCGGATAAATTCCTGTGTAATCATGGGAAGGAGACATGCGCGTACCGAGGTTTGTGCCGAAGCTGAAATCCTTGTCTAGATCCCATGACCATGCCCAAACAGTAAAGAAGCGCTCAAGCTGCAACTCCAAAGCTTGTCTCCCCAAGGAAGACAATATTGAACAAAAAGAGCCGTGAGTCAACTAAGAGTCGCGTCAGATCAATCCCCGAGGGACAGAGCAGACACGAGACCGACCTTGAATTGCTCGTAGCCGCGCAAGAGATGCGCTCGTATCGCAAAATCATGTAGCGAGCTGTCATAGTATTCCGGCTGTAATACTTGACTCTGTTCTTCCTCCTTGGCCTTCCCCTTGCCTTTATCTCGGGTCTTGGGCTTTGCAACCGGCGCACGCGGCGTCTTTGCCAGTTCGAGAGCCTGAGTGACAGACGCTACAGACAACACCGACGCCGATGAAACCCGCACATACCACGTGCATCCAAAAGTGGGGCTCCGGGCTCACCATGACCATTCGTCGTGACTGCGAATGAATGTTCTGGCATAGATCTGTTGAATGGAAGATCCTGGCGAACATTTAGTGTTGCACACACCCGCCCCGTTTTCAGTTTTCCCTCACTCTGCAAAGTTTACGAGCGCTTTGGCGAGTCCAACCTGCCTCAGCATCCTATCCCGTGACACGGCTCGGTCGCAGGAGGTGTAGAACAGAATTTGGGCCTGTTCCTCGGCATCTTCGTCGTCGTCGTGTGTCAGTGAGATGTCCGGTCGAAGAGTGGGATTGTAGATCGTCAAGTATAGCAGAGTCGGAGGAATTCTACTCATGGGGAAACAATCAAAAGTCACCGCAAATAAGATGGCAAACAGCTGCAAAGCCTTCTCAAAGGCTATGTACTTACAACTCTAGCGCGTATGTACTACAAATATGTGATTATGCAGGTAGATTACAGTCTTGAGCTCTAAGGTCTTGGTATCTCATCATTGTCCACAGCTTCATTCTTCTGTGAATTTGCATCAGAAAACGGGTTGGAATCAGAGTCAACCGGCGACGGTGATGAATTCATGAGCTGCCACTCTCCCTCCGTGAGTTGGATAGGACTGCCTTCAAGTGCCCGTAGGTCTGGGCCATCGTCGTCAGCCTCGACCTCATTGGATGATGTAGGCGACGCTTTGTTGAAGGAAGACGGGTAACGGAACGTTTGATCGTCCTCCATCAGGAGTGACACGGGACCAGCGCTGGAGAAGAGTTGATCGTGCTGAGATTCCTCAAAATTGGGCGGATCGTCGAGGGGCAGAGGGGAGGAGGACGGTGTCGACTTGTTCTGCGAGGGTGGTGTCCGCCAACCGGCGGTTTGTGGTTTTTGAGGCGACACAAGAGTAGGTGCGGCAGCCTCATTGGGAGGGGTGGGGAGTTGGGTGTCTGCAGACGGGGCAGGGTCAATAGCCTCATCCAACAATAACCGTGCTTCCTCTATCTTATAGTGAGTTTTACCACCGAGCGGATCTTTGCTCCGCCGCTTGTAAAACAGTAGGTACGCGTTCGCATTCTGCAAGGCATATCAATGATTATCTTGCCAACAGTGTACTAGACTCACCACTGCCTGCTGTGCTTCGCTCTTGGTGACATACGAGTCGTCGAAGTGGTACCATTGCTCAGTGACATGGTTGAGCGCATAGGCCCGATAGTGACCACCACCCAGTCCACCCAGATGTTCGTCAACCGCGTACAAGTCATAAATAAGAGGTTCCTCCACGTTGCCGATTCCCAACTCCTCGATATCAACTCCAGCCTCGGCCAACCTCTGTCCAACCTTGCGCTCGCCAATGAGATTGGTGAGGTCGAGATCTTGAATGGGAAAGTCGACGAATGCATCAATCTTGTCTCTGAGCGCACGGCTGTTGCTGAAACGCTTCAGATGCACTGCCAGGATATCTGGCACTCTCCAAAGGTCAAACTTTTTGATCGCCTGCTGATGTTTCTTACACCGCGGGCAATACCACAGATCGTCTTCGCCCAGTTGCTCTTCCTTGGTGAATTCTGTCAAACAATCATCAATGGACAGTCCCTTGCTTTTCTTCTCCGAAGCCGCCTTCTGTGCCTCGAGATACTCGGGGTGCAAGAACGGAGTCCAGGCGTTATTCGTCCATAGTGCATGTTCCCAGCTCGACGCTTCGTCACCGAAGTAGTACACTTTCAAGTTTTCATCGAATTCGCAGTAGAGCGCGTCCATTTCCTTGAGCAACGGGGCACCATTTTCAATCTCCTCTAGACGAGCCTCCCAGGATTCGGGGCGTTGGCTCGCGGCGTATGAAAATCCCGTCCCATAGTCTTTTTGACTGGCATGAAGGCGCAGGTTAAAAACGTCCTTTTTGATTCCAACGATTTGGGGAACGCCGTTGACGTCGGTCTCCATCGGGGAATCGTCCTGGAGTATAGCCCTCTCATCGGTGATGTCCCCTTCATCTATGTTCATGTCGTCAACACGAACGATCTCCCCGTTCTCTTTGATCTCCGTTAAAGAATCCATTGGCGGGATCGGAATGGGTACTGAGTCAACAGATACAGACGGAACTTCCTCCCACGTGAAAAGATCGCGAGCACAGTTGGTCCACCGCTGAAGACGATCCACCACGGCCTCGTATATGGCTTGAAAGCTCCGAGCAGATTCTTGGTCGATGACCACAATGAAAGGGCGACCAAAGTTGGCCTGGCTGCGAAAGGTGTACGACTGCCGCGAAGACTGAAGGTCGATCATGAATACCGGAAGAATGAATGGATCCGTTTCCTTCCTCTTGTATAATCGGCTTTGACGTGCATTGCATGGTAGTTCGAAGCATGCGATGGTATCGCCATCCAACATGTCACCGCAGAGCACGTTATCATCAAGGTTCTTGTAGAACCTGTGGTTAAATATCTCCAGTGTCAACAGCTAAAACGGAACATCAGCAGACGAGAACAAGGAAGATAGTATACAAACATTCTCTGGGGGTGCACCCATCCAACGGCCAAGGAGTGCACGAAGCTCTTTGAACGTAGAATCACGACCAATCTCAACGGGTACCTGCGTAATTATGGTCAACTGCTTAATTCGGGTCACAGGTATCAACTCTACCTTGATATGGGGACTCAATAAATCCCATGGGACATACTCGATGGTGTGCTTCCATTTCTTTGTCACAGGAATAGGCAGAGTGAGATACATGAATGGGTCAAAGGTTATTGAGACCTGGCGGGAAAGGATCAAGCAATGTGTGGTTGGGCGACTGCCAACATACCTTTTCGCATTCTGGGCACACTAGAGTGCTCTGGTACTGTCCTTGGAACAAATCCACGATAACACTGTCATTACGCTGCATGTATCCATGCCACGAATTTTGTGCCAGTTGCGCAAGTTCCAGATCCCCACCACCCTCCCAATCTGGCTTCTCTATATATGGTTTCTTGAGCACGCGATTAAGGTCTTCGTGTAGACCGTCGAGTAGGAAGGCCACGAGTTCTTGTGAGTCGTGTTGCTGATAACCACTGAATTGAGGCGCAAAACGTTGCAGCTGCATCTTGAATTCACGTGGTGAATACGAAGTTGCGGTGGAATCTTTGGCCCAGATACGCTGTAAAAGAGCGCCAAATACCTCGGCGATAGCACCGCCCATTCCAAGGGGATTATCAGGGTTGAGTTCATTCTGATAAACGCCAGCTGCGAGGGCTGAATAGGTGAAAGAACATCACGAGATAAATGGCTCACAAAGGAAATAATCTGTAAGTTCTTTTGTATGAGCAAGACACTGGAGTGCAGAGTTCATGAAGCAGGTATTGCCCCTTTGTGGCGTCAGATTAGGTAACCGGACAAATGGGAATGCGTACATATTTCCAAGACCAAGTGTGCCCGGTTCTTGTGGCACCCTGTTTTTAGAGAATCCAAACATCTTGAAAGGAGTGACTTGTGAATCCTGGGTTCTGGCAGATGATCCCGCCGAGGGTGCGGGTGAAGGTATCTGTCTAGGTTGAAACTGAGTGACACTCGTCGTCGCGGTCCCCTTTCCGATGCGACTGAAAAAGTCGTCTCCACCGAACAATGGAGGAGGAACAGGTGGGGTAGCAGAGACCGACACTGTCAACGTTTGGTCTGCTATCCATTTGTCGTCCTGCTGAAACTCGACCACAAAAGGGTCGTCGAAATTGATCAATGCGTCCTCGAGTGTCTTGTCATTTATCTCTAATAATTCTGCACCATGCGCGGCAAGTTTCGAGGCAGGAAATTGCGATCCTGCGTATTCTCCAGGTTGAACTTTCCATATCCTATATGGTATATTTGAACGGGCAGACTGGCTGGCAACAAGCTCCTTGCTGAGCGTCTTCACTGTATCCTTTGTGGAGAGGGTCACGTAGGTGTGGGGAGGACCAATTGGGCCATCTGATTGGGAGTCGATGAGAGCAAGTACTTTGAGACGGGGAGGACGAAGTTCCAGGCTAGGTTCACCAAGGTGGCCTCTCGCAATCACGGAACGGGGCAGAGGGTGGGTGGCTGGACCATACCTAGAGGGAATTGGTTGACTGGGAAGGGACAAAGGTCGATGGCGTACCAAGTGGTAAAGGCTTTCCAGACGTCCCAGGGGACGAACTCGACATCGACACCCTCTGCGAGATTGGAGACGAGGTTGGCATCACGGTCGACGAGGGGGGTGTTGTTGACGGGGCCGAGATCATTTTCGTCAACGGGGCCAGACTTGTCGACGATGCCCTGACAAGCGATCTCCCAACGTCTGTACCACACGCGAGACACAATGTACCAAGTGTCGCCGACTTGCATCTGCCCGGGGCGGCGCTGGGTGACGTAGCTGAGCTTCTGTTCGGGGGTGAGGTTGGCAGGTGGCTCATGCGGGGGCGTCGGGGGCGGGTTGAGGGTGACGGCGTCGAGGGCGTCCTCACCCTGGTCTGCCATGTAGGCGTCGATGTCGTTGGATGTGTCTGTGGCGGGTGCGTCGTGGGTGACGCGGACGGTTGTGGGTCCTTCAGAGGCGGCTCTCTTGAGTGACGATGAGTCTGATTGCATTGATTCTGCGCGCTGTCTTTTGCGACGAGTTGAGCCGACGTCCAGGTCGGATACTTTGGACGACGGCGACGCTGCTGGCGATGGCAAGCTCATCACGGTTCAAAGGCAAGATGGGCGTCACAACAAAACTTTGGTCACGTCTGGTCCACAATGAACAAACACTTTTTAAACGCCCCAGACTCGCTCGTCATCGACGCACTCAGCGGCCTCGCCGTCCTCAACCCCGCACTCGCACTCGACCAAGCACACAAAGGTAGCATCATCGCAAACCAAACCGTTCAACTTACATCTTTCTCCCAGTCCTCCATCTCGCAGACCCCGACCGCTCAAAGGTCGCCCTCGTCTGTGGGGGCGGCTCGGGCCACGAACCCTCCCACTCTGCGTTCGTCGGTGCGTACATTCCTGTTACCGTCTTTTGCATCTTCCCAATCTGTCCATCGTAGGTCAGGGATTGTTGTCAGGTATGGTTTCTCGACCCTAGATTGTTAGACCCTCATTTCGTGCAGCTGCGGTCTGCGGAAATGTATTCGCCTCCCCAAGTGCGAGCCAGGTTCGCCGTGCGATCGATCTGGTGAGCAACGATGCAGGGTGTGTCCCCTCAGGTCTCCGCTTTTGCCGAATTTGACCACTCCTCAGCACGGTTATCATCGTAAAGTAATACATCATCCTTGTCCCACTCCCGCCGCTGACCTTTATCAGGAACTACACCGGCGATGTGCTCAACTTTGGGCTCGCAAAAGAGCAGTATGCCGCCGTCCACCCCGACAAGTCGGATCGTGTCAAGTTTGTGATCGTTGGTGACGACGTTGCCGTTGGCCGAGAGCAGGGAAAGATTGTCGGGAGGAGGTGTGTCATCGGGCCCTTTCTTGAGACTCACTAACTTTCTAACCATAGAGGTCTTGCTGGCGTCTGCCTCGTGTACAAGATCGCAGGTGCACTTGCAGCCCGTGGAGGCACCCTCGACGAGGTTTATGCTATTGCTCACTACATTTCTTCTCGCCTCGGCACGATTGGAGTTGGACTAGAACACTGTCATGTACGCAATCCGGTTCTCACTGCTACTCACACATGTAAATTATACGTAGGTTCCCGGCACCGCGGCACCCGACACTCATCTGGGTGCCACCGAATTCGAGATCGGGCTTGGTATCCACAACGAAAGCGGCTATCGCCGTGTATCCCCAGTACCCCCGCTCAATGAACTCATCCCGGACCTCATCCAAATGATCACCGCTACCACCGATCCTGACCGATCCTTTGTGCCTTTTAAGAACGACGGGACCGACCGTGTCGTGCTCCTCATAAACAACCTTGGTGGCCTCAGTGAGCTCGAACTCGGCGCCATCGTTGGCGAGGCAAAGAATGCACTCGACAAGCAGGGTGTCAAGGCCCTGCGCATCATCGCGGGCACCTTCATGGTTTATTCGTCTGCCCCATCCACATGGAATTGACTGACGTTGGAATAGACGAGCCTCAACATGCCAGGGTTCTCCATTACACTCTTGCTCCTTCCTGATACTGGATCCGACAATGCCATTTCGACGGATCTCATCCTCTCCCTCCTCGATGATCCTGCCAATGCCCCTGGTTGGAAATGGTCTTCGAAGTCTGAACCAAGAGCAATCTCGGAGATCGCTTACTCGGGATCAGTTAAAACCACCTCTGCCAGTGGCCAATCTTCCCTCAAGGCATCGGACCCGCGCTCTTTTGAGATTGCTATTGAGCGTGCCTGTAAAGCACTTGTGGCAGCCGAGCACGAGATCACGGATATGGACAAGATCGCAGGTGATGGAGACTGTGGACTTACCCTCAGCGCAGGCGCATCGGGTCAGTTACCATACTAGCCAAAACTCCTGCATGATCGCATGATCGCTGATGCATTGATGGTCAACCAAAGGTGTGCTCAATGCCGTTCACCAGGGCGTCATCACTGGGGGAGACGTGATTAATAGCATGATCGCCATATCCAGAGTGGCGGAAGAAAAGATGGGTGGGACGAGCGGCGCTTTGTATTCGTGCGTATGATAACTATTTATCCGGACCTCGACTCAGGGTGTATCCAGGATTTTCTTTTCCTCGCTCGCTCAAGCACTGGCACGTTCCTCTGCCACTGTGGCCACGGCTGACGTCTGGAACAGTGCTCTCAAGTCGGCGCTTGACCGGTTGTACACATATACGCGTGCTCGCCCACCCTCTCGCACGCTCATAGACCCGCTTACTGCACTCGTGGATGCGCTTCCTTCTGGTTTTGAGGGTGCTGTCAAGGGAGTGCAGGATGCTGCAGAAAGGACCAAGGATATTGAGGCAAAGGCGGGAAGGAGTGTGTACGTTCAGGGGGACTGGTTGAAGCAGCAAAAAGTCCCGGACCCGGGTGCATGGGGGGTCAAGGTTATTATTGAAGCACTGGCAAAGTAAATCGATTTGTACTCATCCATGTACTACCAGAAAGTTGTCAATACTTGGTATCTTTCCACGTGACGTTTATGAGTACCCGTACGGTTATGTGTCACTTCACCGACCAGCTTGCTTGACACTTTCTCAATGGACTGTGCCCAGCGTCCGTCGCCATCGTCGTCCGGCGCGCCGTCGTCCTGTTTCATCCCAGAATTCACGCCAGAATGCACAGACGAATGTCTTGTGCTCGCCTGCGATGACCCAGATCACGGCGCACAAGCCTGCTTCGTCACCGACGGATCCAACCCCTGCGACGGCACCTGCATCGCCGCCGCCGCCTGTAACGACTGCACCGGCCTCGAAGAAATGGTGAGTGTCTCTTCCGAATCCTTGTTCACCTTGCCTCACCCCTTCTCCAGCTCCAGTGTTGTACCGATTACCACTCCTACCTCACTCAACCCAAACCCAACTACTGGTATCCTACCCTCTCCGACTCTTCCTGCGATTGTCCCACATATCCTCTCTCTCACTCCATACAGGCACTCATCTCCGAGCCTTCCATCTCTTCCAGTGCTTCCTCCTCGCCATCCCTTTCTCCCTTTTCACCCAACCTGCATTCTTCCTCTCCCTTTCCAATTCTTCCTTTGCCCACGCAGTCTTTCAATTGCATGTGGGCAAATTGTCGTGCTGTCTTCAATAGTCAGGCTGCGCTCGTTGGCCACGTCAATCTTTATCATCTTTGCCTAATAGACGCTCAGGATCTCTCCTCTTCCCTGTCTGTCCAATCCCAAGACCCCCCCTCACAGCCCCCTCTTTCTTGTCACTGGGGTGACTGTGCAATGTCTTCCATTCCGAGTTCATCTGCAAGCTCAGATGACCATATTTTCAATGTCCTTACAACTCATCTCATGCAAGATCACCTTGGTGTCAACTATCCCCTTCCCCCTTCCTCCTCACTTCAATCTCGTACACCCGACACTTCTGGCACCGTTCATCCGCCATCCACATCCCTTGATCATCCTTCACACGATTGCTCAGGTGCTCACGTTTGCAAGTGGAAAGAATGCTCCAAAACATTCCCCTCTTGTGATGATCTCACAGTACACATTGCTACCGTCCATATCGGAGGCGGAAAAGCCCACTACGACTGTTTCTGGGAGGACTGTAATAGAAATGATGCCAACGGTTTTCCAAGCAAGCAAAAAATATCTAGACACATACAAGTCCGTTTTCCACTTCATTGCATTCCATCTTATTCACACGCATTCTAGTCACACACCGGTCACCGGCCTTTCCAATGCCAAATATGCAACCAGAATTTCTCAGAGGCCGCAACCCTCCAGCAACACATGCGCCGTCACACTCAAGAGAGTAGGTCATCTTCCACTCCGTGCCGGATCTCGTATTAATCCTCCACAGAACCATATGTTTGTGATTTTCCCGGATGTCGGAAAGCCTTTGCTACTACGGGCGCATTGACGATTCACAAGCGCACTCACAACGGATTACGACCATTTAAATGTAAATTTTGCGACAGGTGAACATGCAGTCGTTGGAACGCCGCAGCTTTCCCTAACATTCCATCCGCAGAGCTTTTCCAGAGTCTTCCAATTTAACGAAACATGTAGGTTGACATTTTCAGTGAATCTTTCCTCACACTTACTCGGTTAAAAGCTTCGGACACATACCGGCGCACGTCCATATGCATGTACCGAGGAAGGGTGCGAAAAGGCATTTGCTAGACCGGATCAGCTAGCTAGACACATGAACGTACACCGAAAGAAAAATCCAAAGGGATAAGTCGTAAGTGGCTTCCCACCATGTCATGTGGAATATTTAGATTAATAGATTCCAGTCAAGCGGATAGCAAAGAGCAGATACATGCAACACCATAATGGAAGGGTCGTCTATGTGGAGAGAGGGATCTCATAAATGATGAATAGAGATAGCTTCAAGACTGTTCACTCAGTGCTAGTTGATGAACGCCGTGAGTGACATCGACCTGACCATCACCCTCGAAGACCTCTGGTTGTAGTTCTGGAGACTTGCCCGATGGTGTAGCTTCTGGGCAAGGAGGTCGTAGTGACATTTCGGGCGGAGGCGCAAGGCCAAGGGTTCTTTTCGTGGGTACGACACGACCTACAATGAAAATTAAGGATGCGGTCGTTGCACAATGAGTGGTAAAAAATACGTGCCCAGTTTTTTGAGATGATCATATCCTTTCAGCCTCGCCTTGTCAAATTCGGGGTTGACGGAGGAGCCTTGCTCGAGTACTACATAGTCGATGCGTTTCGCGACAAGGAATGCGTCAGTGAGCGTCCATACTGCGTCGGGGATGACCTCGTCGACCCAACGACAGTGGCGCAGGAGCTCACAGCGCTCCACATGAGGGAACCTAGGCTGCGTACCATGTTGTCGACAGGCGTCGTCGTCAAAGACGCCGGCCATGAGGTACACGGAGGGGAAGGCGAGCTTGGCCTGACGTAGCTGCAGCATGTGTCTATCGGGTGGATTCAGTCGTTTGCCAATGGATGTCGTCGTAGTGAGACATACCCCGCTGTCAGCACGTCAAAGACGCCGTCGAGATAGACGCGGAGGGTTCGGTGGTCGGGTGGATAGCTGGGACCGTTGTGTCCGTTGGCAGCGTCTATCACGTCGCGCACCCAGCTCTGAATGTCGATGGGCGAGAGCGACGCGGTGCTGAGGGCCTCACAGGCGGCCCTCGTGGGGGGGATTTCGCGCACGCCCTGCGCTGCGATGTGGCCAAAGTCGGCGATGCTGGACTCGAGCGAGCGCTGGCCGGGATTTGAGATGACATCGTAGTCTTCGTCGCTGAGTACGGAAGAGGTGTCCATGTGTGCGAACCAAGTCGTTCACGGTATCTAAAACTACGCTAGCGGTGTTATCACTCCAGGTAGAAACGCGCCCTTGTTGGCCGCGTACCACAGCGCGTCGTGCGCGATCAGCACCTGCACGTTGGCGCGCCCCAGCGCTCTGATCCGCCCCAGATTCTGCTCTGCGACATCCTTGTCTGCGTGCATGATGCACCGCTCAACCCCCGCCGCGTCCACTGCACACGCAAACGCCTTTTCGCCCGCCACGATCCGCGGGTCGTGCGCCGAGTTGCCGGCGAGGAGGATCCACGCCTGCGCGGACGTGCGCGCGAGGACGTTGACGTGCCCGGCGACATGCCCTGTCCACCACGCTTCAGCCGCCGTCGGCGTGCATACCGGGGCACGCACCTGGTGCGTCGACAATGTACAGACTCCCGTCGCCAAACAGGTCGAGCGCGTGCGGGTACGGTCCGATCGGCGTCATCTCTGCCGTGGACACGAACCTTGCACGGTCAGCCGGGACGGCCGTCGATGAAAAGTAGCCGTCGGGATGCGCGGGGTAGCCGTTGCGCAAGAGGTCGCGGCACCCCTCGCCGACGATGAATGTCGCCCTTGTAAACGGCGTGTGGTCGCCGACGCTGTGCGGGTCAGCCGGGGGTACACATTCGAATTTCGGGGGTGGGACGTACTGGTCCCAGTGGAGATGGCTCAGGATGACAGCGTCTATCTCGTCGGGCGCGACACCGCCTTTTTCGAGCGACTCTGTGACGGTTTGGGGCACCGTGCAGGAGAGGCCGTGGTCGTGGAGGCGCTTTTGCATGGCGGGCGGATATGCCTCGAAATCGCGACGCGTGCCGAGATCGAATACGATCTGGAACCCGGTCTTGGAGTGCCGCAGCAGAAAGGCGAGAGAGGGACAGGACACTGTTTCCGGTTCGGCGTCTGCAATGATCGTGTCGATGGGAAGGTGTATGATTCCGGCCTCGAGGGCGGAGACATGCATGTATGCTTGATCGGCAACGGGTGGAGGGAGAGTCGTCATTGCGATAGATGGCGATGGAGAGACTCCTCCTTCATTCGCCCGATAAGATTATTAAGAGGTGCGTCATTTGACTGATCAATGCTGACAATCACAAGCGCGATCACTAGTCATACTACGAGTAAATCGGATATGAATCAAGTCCTGCCCGGAAAGAAAGCATCTCCACCCTTGTGCGCATCATCACCCGCACCCCGACCTCATCATGCCTAGTCGGTTTGTGCGGGAGGCAAGGTGTGAGATGGATCTTGCTGCGACGTGGTCAGGGGGGAAATGGGGACCTCGTATAGCATAACCCGTGAGACCAGATGGTCCTTGTAAATCAAATCGCGGACATCAATCTGGTGAACATCGACTTGCAATCGGAACCAAATGCACCGGACTAATGCACGAGATGAACACAAAACGAGCGATCTCTTTGGTGTGTGATGTAGATCGTGGACTCATCCACGTACCGGGCCAAGTCTACAAGTGGTAGAATTCAAGAAATTCGAAAGGACTATGCAGTGAATTATAATCGGAACTCAACCTGTACCCTATCGGACAAAAACTCGGGGATGTAGAAGATATTCCAAACGCCTGTTGTGTCATCGAGATAGAATACCTGGAGGCCGCGTACCTAGTCCCTTTTGATCTGAGCAACAATGGGCTAGAGATGGTGGCACTACTTGAGGAGAGGATTCATTAAATGCGCAGCAATGTTTGTTGAACGCGTGTAAAAATGACTCTCTAGGTTATAATATGCCCTACTTGAACCGGACTGCTCTCGACCGTATGTACCGTAACTATGTATTAGCTTTGTAGCTACTGAATATAGTGACTGCTAATATACACTCTCGCTGTCACTATCGATCTCGATCTCATATTCGCTGTCACTCTCCTCTGAGGTCAACCTACGACCGCTGGCCCCTTCCATCATGTTGATAACCGAGGGCCATAAAGACCAGGAGCAGATGTTAGAGACCCGCAGAAGCGCCGGAAAGTGCTTGAGTAGAAATTGCGCAACACCTTCGACTGCCGACTGTTGGATGGGTGAATTCGCAGGGAAGAGCCTTGTGATGGTCGTATTGCAGATGGACGACTCGGCACCTGATAACGACGGAACATCCCATGCGTCCGCCCACAACCCAAGATCACGCAACTTGGGGCATCGTTCAACTACAAGCAATAGACCCCTCAGCGTTGGGATGTCGGATGTTGAGTGATGAAACATCTCCAGATCTGGCCAGGCTTGGACCAAACGCGCAAGTTCGTCATCGGTTAATTGAGCGGGTTGAGCAGATTCATGTCGAACGTGTGGAGATTAAAGACCATCAGTAGGCTCAGAACCTGAAAGTCGATAGCGTCCAAAGGCATTTCCTGTTGTGTGAAACCTGCCGCAGAAAGGCTGATATGTCGCAAAGTTCTCCGGGGCGTAGTCTACCCAAGAGCAGTGAAGAATTCACAGAGCACCCCAGATGTGGGAGCCATATCAAACTGGAAGGTGACCGCTTTAAATGGCTGTCGACGTGACTTTAATAATGGGATGATGGAGGCAAGATCTTGGAAATGGAGCTCGAGGGAACACAAGTTCTCGAAAGGAGGATGGTCGGGACTGCGATGGGCAGCAAGCTTCCTCAGACTGTCCGGCTTGTGTTCGTACAGGACGGTACGGAATCTTTTGAGAAGACGAGAGTTGAAAATGTGCATCAAGCCCGCTTCATCGATGGAATTGCAAGCCACGGCCGTTAGATTCGGGGAGCGAGCGATGGCACGAGAGGCTGCGGTTATTATGTGGGGAACTCGGCAACCTAAGTGACTAAGGTAGAGTGACTTGAGTTTTGGACATAGAATGTGGTAGCTTCCGAGGAACCCCATGACAAGATCGTCCCCAGTGTCAAACCGTACGCAGAGATGAACAAGTGAAGGGCCAAGAAAAAAACGGATTGGAACGATGTCCTCAGCCCCCCAAAGTAGCTTCCTGAGGTTGGGCAGTAGCGGGGTGGCAGGAAACCACCAAAGTAGGGAGAGCTCATCGGTATCATATTGCGCGATCCTGAGTTCTCGTACACGAGGAGCATAACGTGACACAATAATGCTCCACTCTTCCTCGTGAAACACAGGCTGAGCGAGCTGTTAGCATTGCACACTGTGTAGGAACTGCCATACCAATTCTCCATCTACTGTCATTTCGCCCGATCTGGTAGGGAAGAATGGCTTCAGACCGTCCAACCTGTGCCAAAGTGCGTCGAGCGCAGGTTCAGAAAATGTGCGGCAAGTCCTTGCAAGGACAGTCAGAGCCAGGCGGCCGGTTTTTCGAGTATCTGGGGTATCAACGCCTTTTGAGTGTCGCACAGCGTCTTCTTTTAGATGGTCGATAACGCAGCCGGCTATTTCAGAGATCAAAAGTGCGTTGTGCATCTTGTTCGAGTGGTTCGACCCATAGTTTAGGGTTGTGCAGAGAACGTTCGAGCATCGGTCTGCTATATTTCAATGCTGGACCGTTCAAGTATTTAGGCTACGCAAATTCCATGATGTGACTGTGTGAGTTTCATTCTTCGTGCATGGACACTAGTTCTGAACATTTGGACAGACTGAATGCAAGAAAGGTGATCCGTGACCGGGATCTCAGGAACATCGAGTTGACCAGTGACCGTGCCTACATGAATCTGAGTCTCCTTGCTGCTATGTGCACCGTCCATATTCCTGCTCATTAGTTCCAAACTAATGGAGACTCATCGGCAACTAATATACTATAGTGTGATCGACGTGTTGTAAGACCTTGACTTGCCCTTGACCTTTGTGGGAACGAAGAATTCTTGCTTCTCCGTTGGCAGTTCGGACACTAGCCGTTATCAGCCATAGTTTGTGTGTAGGGGTCACTCAAAAAAATGTTGCAATAAAAAGCACTTCAACTTCACGTACAATGCAAGCTAAAATACAAAACAAATTCACCATCATGCGAGTACAATTTAGTCCATCATATCACTGCTTTCCTCGCCTCCAGCTACCTTTCCATCTAAGCCTTGAGTGTCCTGTCCGCCCCAGGCGTGCGCGCGAGCATTTGGAACGAGATGAGTCGAACTGGGTGATGGACACACGATTCTTGGAGTTGAGCCAGCTCGCGAATGTCGTGCTCGGCCTTCGGCGACGGCCCCTCGCCCAGCATTCCGGGTGCTGCTCCACACAACCCGGCCCCGACCATCCGTCACGAAAGGCGGGTCCACGTCATGTTCACATTGAGGACGAGCAAGCGTCATGTCCGTACCAATGTTCCCGACAGACTGGAGGACAGTTCGTGGTTGTTCTGGTGGTGATTGAGGGATGTGTGTGTTTTCTAACAGCGGGGAATCTAAATCAACAGAGTTGTAGGGACCAATATTGACTGTATGCGGAGTAGTGTCTTCATCATCATCATCATCATCATCATCGTCCGAGATATCGATGATAAATGTCTCCCGATTGTGAATACCCATTACCGTGCTGAATCGCGACGAGGGACGTCCAGGCTGTGGCTCCGAAGTGGCGCGTGTTTCCGACAAAGGTGGCGTCCGGGCCGGTAATGGTGCATGTTCCGGAAGGGATTCTGCTTCTGTAGATCGTGGAGAATTTCCCGCAGTGGAAAGAACCGCTGCATCGTCGTGTATAATCGAATTGTCCTCCTGTATTCGAGATGCATTGTAATGGGTGATATGGTAACAAGTGGCAAAAGTTAGAGTTACATCTACAAGGCGCTTCGTGACAAGGTGGGGGAGGGAGGGATAGTCTACGTACCAGAAGCTCAAAAGGATCAATAAATTCATCCATGATATCCTCCTCATCGTCCGAGTCGTGAGTTCCGAGTCCGTTGGCGGACCCAAACCTCTCCATGAATCCTGGAAGGCTGGCCCGTATCACATCTAACGTAGCATGAAGATTGGTAATTGGATTATCGAAAATATGTTGCAAGAATTCGATGGGATCGTCGTAATCAAAACGAGCAGGAGGAAGATTGGCTCGTCTAAGGTTGTGTCTTCGGTAGATCTACGAGGATGGCATTAGTCGACTCCGATGGCAGATGATCACAACGAGAGCCCACAGTCATGGAGTGCTTTGCGCCATGGCTGAACACATGCGGGGTACCATCAGCATTAATATGCCGGTAAAAGCAGTCAACCCCGAAAGGACAGCAAGGCTTTCCAGTACGCAATGTATCCTCAAAGTACCTACAGATCGACGTCGAATTATAGTAGCACGGAAAGAGCGATTGGCTTACTTGCACGGCACCCTCGCCATGCTAGCTTTATATGCATCGATAATCTCCTTTTTGCGAGGGCTAACACTTGTGAAGAAGTGCGCAGAGGGTGTAACGAAACGAGAAGCGGTACGACAGAGAGGACAGCACTTGATCATGCCCGAGGAGACCACATCGGGTGATTTCCCTGCAGGTGAACGCCATTGACGAATGCACTGGCTAGACGATGAGCATGATTAAGTCGGCAACAAATTGATCGTATTGACCTCGAGACAGAACACATGACTGCAGTCCGCTGCGAAAGATTCAGTACTGTTCGATCAGTGATCAGGCTGAGAGTCACTCACTGAGTAAGCCATACGTCTTTGGCTTTTCTAGGCAGATACAACATGTCTCTGCACTGAACTGAATTCTCTCGTCGTCCGCAGCTACTTTGGGAAGGACATGCCGGAACCAGCATCTATCTCCGCGAGTACAGTGACCTGGAATCGCGCTAAGAGAAACGATGGAAAGTAGAGGCATCGAGCGTACCTTGGGCATAGTACTTGCATGCCTTTGACTTGTCATAAGGGGTCAGCTTTTCGTCAGCGCCGTGTAGAAACTTGCAGTCGTCCCCGGCAAAGCAACCTCTGCCAGGAGTTGAGTAGTAGCGACAGATTCCACGCGACTTGGATGTCCCCGGGCGATCCATGTAGACATGGACAATGCGGGCGACGTTGTGGATGAAGACCAAGAGCGCCAGCGCTTTGGGCGAGCCCGTCACTCTTTCCCACGGTATTCGCCATGTCGCTCTCGTCGACGTCCACAATCAAAGGCCAGCTCAACGTCGCCCTCGGTCCAAAGGCGTCGGGCTACTTCACTGCCCTCAGCCAGTTCGTGTCTGCACGAATATCGAGGCAGGAATTCGAGGACTCTGTTCGCCATGTTCTCGACGCACCGAACCTAGGTCTGTGCATCCTCGCATCGCTATCCACCGGCAGCTGAGCGCTGAGCCTTGTCGCAGTCCAGCTGCACAATTCCTTGATCATCTCCCTGTTTGACTTTACAGTGCATCGCAGACCCCCTACGCCGCCCCCAGATGCTCCAAAGCAGCCCCCTCGTAAACGGCGCAGAATTCTTCCTTACCAAGGGCCCGACGATCTGGATGGCGCGTTACGATCAAACAGACTCAAACGATGGACCGTCTCCTTGGGCAGACGCGAGCGAGACAGAATACGCAACCTTGCATCGCAGTCGGGTGCCCTAGAACGCGTGCGGCCGCGCAAAGACACGGATGAAATTGCGCGAGACAGAGGGGTAGTTCTTCTTCAAGAGCGTGGTGGTGAATTCAGTCCCACCTGTTTTAGCCTTTTACTCAATGCCATGCATTGTAGATCCCCCGGGCAGTCGGTTGCCACTTCATCTCGCTTCTATATCCAGGGCACCCACCTTGCAACATATATTCGATAGAATCAACCTTATATCCACTCAGCACAACTTGGGTGCGCCATCTCGCACTGTGGCATCACTAATGATGCTTGCTTTTGAGGTAGGCGTTCCCGCATCTAACCTAACATTACTAAGGCAATCACAGGCAAAGCTGAAACAACTCATCACTCGCTCCATTTCTCTCACTTCTACCTCCCATGCAATAACATCCATCAATCCTTCTGCACCGCACTCGCATAATCGAGTTCTTACTGCATCTTCCTTTGATTCGCTCTTCACGCTCTCCCCTGCCGTGCTTCCAAACCAGTCCGCAGTAGCCATGAGGCTAGCAATAGGCGAAAACGAAGCGATGGATGACGAAGACGTTGTTCTCCTCAAAGATCGAGAGGTTCGAGATCAACGATGGCAGATCCTTGCTCTCTTGGCCGAACGAAGTACCGTGAAAGAGGCTCTCAGGCAGTTGCGGTGAAGCCGATATATGGAACGCGCGGGATCCATGATGAACGCGGGACACATGTATCACTAGGCTGCGCTTAGCTTTTGGGGTAACTGTTTACTCATAGGTCGCATGCAGACCACGGAATGCTGGCGGTCCCGGTCTCGGACATTAAGTATACATTCGCAATGGTGTACTAATTGAGCCTCATGGCTTCTACAACCCACCACACAAGTACTTGTAATTTTGCAGTCGGTACATGTGACTAGTACATACAATTCAAGGAGACATTTCTACATCTTCCTCATCCCTTTTTGCACTCTTCCCTCGTTGCATGTCAAGACTCGCAAACTTTGATTCCCATTCCTCCCTCAGACTTGCACGCTTCTTCAAGCGTCTCTCTTCGTCCTGATCTGTGGCCTGTCCATTTCCCCACAAGTGGTTTGCCCAGTCGTTAAGATCCTTGTATCTTTCGGCATCCTGAATCTCACGCCCAGTGGACTCGTATGCGATTCTCTGTAGTTCCCGAAGGGTGAGACACTCCATGAAGGAGCGCTCTGATGGTCGAAAGATCTTCGTGATTCGGGGGAAGCGTAGTTCATAGTACTACTTAAATCGGTCAGGGATGGATATGACTGGAAAGGTATACCAACCTTGCTGCTTGGACCTTTTGTGAACCCAGCACCACATAATTCAACTAAAATTGGGTTTTGGAGGAGAACCGCTGGCTGCGGAAGTGTTTGGAGCATCGAGTATGAATATGAAAGTTCACCACGGGAGCCTGAAGCCTGTCAATTCATACAGTTGGATGCTGAACTTTTCGAGTTTAAATTCTAGCACTCTCACCGAAGGCTCGACTGCATCTGCTCGTATCCAGAAGTTGAACTCCTCCAGCTGTTCTCGGGATAAACCATATGATGCAATGAAATAGACAACAAAATGGGGTTTTACGGCAGGCTATGGAGGGCATTTCATCCTCGGACGGATATGTGGCAACCAAAAGGACTTACATTAACTCTACATTGAGACGAATTGCCAAGAACACCGATATAAAAGCCTGTCAAGGTCGACGGGGACACTATATTACACTGAGATGTGTTGAGCGCAGTTAAGTCAGGATAGTACTTGCCTCGGAGCTCCCTTGCGCGAGCCTTCTCCCATGAAGCAGCAATTACGACAAGATCGATGGTGTCCCCGTATCCGGGAACATAATCTTTCTTCAGCTATTTCCATCGAATAAGAAGTCAAAATTGCGAATGCGTCTGCGAATTTGTGTACCTTGACCCAAGGTAACCTCCAGTCTCCATATGCACTTCCCTCTGATTTGAGCACTAAACCCTCTTGGCTTTCCGCAATGTGCTGCGCCCATATTTCTCGAAGATTCTTGGCAGCGTCATCGATATTCATCTCAGGGCCACTGGATACAATGTAGCGTTTAGCGATCATGGCTTGCCCCGGTATCTCCCGGACGACGCTTTCAAGAATGGAACGCCGGATTGAGTATGGCACATCCAAAAGTGAGGCGCCTCCAAGGAGAAGAACGTCGAAAAATACGACAGCAAGGTGAAGAGATTCCCCAGAGGACGAATGAAGAGAAGGACACGAATCGCTAATCTTGTATCAAAGACACATCCTCACAAAACGTGCACGAGTACTCACAGAGGCTGCGATTCATTTCGTTCGCCCTTGGACTGCATAGTCGCTCGAGCTCCTTGAGCCGAACGCGCAATAAGGCCACGTATCCACCAGAACTCTAGCATATGCCTTTGAACATTCAAACGGACCGCGTAGAACATTCACACTGACCATCAATGGCATTCCTCTCATCCGAGAATGCGACCATCTCGGCGTCTAGGATGATATCTTGATTTCCTATTCCTTCTAACGCCGCTTTGATGATACTACCTTTGACGTTTAGCTCGACGATACAACGTTAAGAACACAATACTTGCGGATGCACAGCAATGCGATCCAACGTCGAGTCCCGTTTGCTTTTGCTGAATATAACGACAGACGCCTCGTCCTCGCAAAACCGAACATGGATCTGCGCTCGTTCCCCGTCATATTTCGTCTCAGCCCAAATCTGACCGTCGGTATCTAAAAGTTCGAGAGCATGTAGGGGACTCCGACCTTTTGCCGACTTGGGGACCTCGACCGGAACACCCCAACAAGGGTGAGGAGCTACGAGCGTACCACCCGCCTCGAAGCCCATGGCAGCCTCGTCTAGCTTGGCGCGTACTTTGTACATCTTGACCATCGATCCAGAAGGATCCCATTCGTCCATGAACTGCTCTCTCGTTAGTACTTGCTTGCTGCGTGTGTTGTAGTCGAGTAAGACGTGACTGGTCATTGCTGAGGGGGGTGCATAAAGCAAAGGACGCAGGTCCTTGAGAATGATCTGTGTGAGATAGGCGGCATCGGTGGCAGGGAGGGAGTCATAAAGAGAGCGTATTATCGAAGACTTGGAGCGCCTTGTATTAGACGTGGACGCGTTTCCTTCGTGAAAGGACTTGTCGGAGAAAAGAGACGTAGAGGCCAATTCGTTCAGGAGTGCATCAATCTCTTGGAGGGTCTTGGGTCCAACGGTGTCCTAGATCAATGCGTCAACATGGCGACAGTTTACAAATTGCACTTTGAAATGCACCTCAGTCCCAGGTACAGCATATTTAAGGAGTTCCTCGCCAAGGCAACCAGAAGCGGACTCCTGACTCCAGGCTCTCAGTTTTTTTGCGCCTCCTGTAAAAACCGTGGAGGAGTCCAAGCATTGGCCGAGATACTGCGCGAGGAGCGTTTCCTGTAGACCGAACTTCCTCTGGGTATCGTCTTCAGGAAAAAGGAGTCGTAACACCGAGGCAGTAGTTCCATGCGGCAGAGGAGAGTAGTTGCTCCTCAAGGCTTCTATCCATTTCTTGGCGACAGTACGGGAAGAGCAGTTTGGGGATGTGCCACTCAAGTTGCGCGCTTGGCGAGAGCGCGTCGTTCTTGCCGGTACACTGGCTATTTCTCGCAACAATGAAACGAAGCTGGATCATCTTTTAGCGACCTTGCACAGACGTTGACGCCAAGTCTACGTACAATGAGAACGGTACCTGGTCACCTTCAAGTGGTTCCATGTGATCTGGCAGGGGTACGGTGTAGCTGTTTGGTGGCCAAACGGGCTTGAACAAAGGTTTCCATAAGTCGTCGGCAATGATGCACAACCACTCCCGACGTCAAAACTCAGTGGTTTCCTTCAATACTCACTTTACATTGTCGACGCGTCAAGCCAGTAGCTAGGGTATATTTACCAGAAGTCGCTGAACGTGCAACAAAAAGGGTATAGGTATAAGAAACATTCAACGGGATAAAAAAACAGGCAACTTTATCGGAAGAAATAACGAGGGAGGGATAAAAACGATCCCAATCAGCTTTGTTTTGCAGTCTGCAAAGGAGAGAAAACTGGGGAACAGATTGTATCCGTTGGGGGTCGTGGCGATACCGGGAGGCCAACTATACGACTGTGTCTGTTTCCTCTCTTGGTGACGGCGATGTTGAGTCCGTGACTAGCAGCGACATGGGCTGCATGAGATCGCGATTGTATGGTGGGGAACTCGGCCCGGTCAGGCGTAGCAAGTTCCGAGTGCTGAGATGGATTGCTCGAGCGTGTGTGACTGGACTCCATTGTTGTATCATTTTCAGTTGTTTCGTTCCCGCTCTCGTATTGGAGGGAGAGACTATCGCTGTCTTCAGAGGGGGTCTCTTCCGTGGATGCTTGAGACATAATGGATGTGAGTGGTACTCCAGGGAGAAGAGGCGATGACAAACCACGCAATGTTCTGCCCGTCAAACCGAGAAGCTGGTCTGCCGCAGCGTCTGAATACTGCCGACTATTTCGTCGACTCAACTCGCCATCTTTGTCCGCGTCACCCTCGATTATGTCACTGACAGCGTCAACATTGAATACTCGATTAAATTCTCCAAGCATTAAGCCAAAGACACCAGCGGGTATACCAAGGGTAGGGCTGAAGACGATGCCTACGTTTCGCATAGTCATTCTGTTGATTGGCGAGTTTTGTACAATGAGGATCAAATGGGCGGTCAGCGCGCGAAGTAGGCTATAGTTGGCGATTGGCAGCGACGCGATCAGATGCGACAACTCGCCGATGCGCTCTTGAGGCTCCACAAAGTCTGCATCTGGTGTCAGCTCAGATATGAAGGGGAATGAGAGAACACAAACCCATTACAGACAAGAATTTCATGTGTAACTCGCGCGTCAAAATGCTAGCGGGTAATTCGCGGAGGAAGCTTTTCAGCAAGCCTGCGATGGCGTGCGGATCCCAGTATTCATCGGATGCTAGTAGATCTACGTCGCCCTCTTGAGAGATAATTAGCCCACGATAGCGTCATCGGAATGTTCATACCAGTGTTAAATCTGTCCTTCAGCCCCTTAATAACAGCAGAGCTCCCACTCAGGCGATAAATACCCTCCTCGAGCTCGGCCTTTTTTGTTTCAAGATACTGTATGCACCGGAAGACAACTGCTGGTAGACGAGCGATTTCGGCGACATCAAGAGACTCGTCCAGGGACACTCCAAAAATGGCACGAGGGGCAGACGTCGGGAGCCTGTCAGCGGGTCTCCCGAAATTCCAGAAAGACCTTGACTTGGCCTTTTCTCGTCTATCACTCGACGAGGTCCCCTCTGCTGGTGCATCCTTGCTACCAAACTTATAGCCTGCGGGGATAGGGGCACCACTTAGAGGTCCCGAAATTTTTACCTTTCCATTCAGATCGCCGCCCCGCGAAGCTATGGAAACATGATCAGGCGATGGGGCGCGATCAGGGAATCTGCCTGTTGTTGGCGAACCAGATACCGCAGCCAAGCCAGGGTGGTATGATTTTCGGTCCCGTCGAGCCTCCCGGGACCGGCCAGGTTCAGGTGTGCCCTGCTCTAGATTGGAGTGTGTTCCTCGTCGATCAATGTCTGCATAATGACCAAGCTCCGAGCTCGATCTGAATGCCACCAAACCCTGGCCAGCAGCTTCCAGTGGTGAGGTTGTAGGTAGGGAACTTGATAACGGGGGGTCCGTACGGTTGACAAGCCTTTTTGCGTACTCCTCTTGAGTGAGCTGTCCTCGGTCGGTGTTAACCGATTTAGTCGGACTGGAAGCATAAGACTCGTCAAACAAGGCAGACCCTGATTGAAAGAGCTCGGAATAGTCTTGCGTATGGGATATTGTTGCTCGCAAGATATCATCTTTCGATATAACCTTCATTCCGCGTTTTCCATTTGGTGTGGGGACGGTGTCTTGATTCGAACTCACACTGGAACGGGGCTGGCCCGATCCAGGGCTTTGGCTCTGAGGAACGTTGACCGAAATGGGGCTTGGACCAATTGAGACCGCGGTAAGTGATTCGTCATTGAAGGTACCCGTGACATAACGAACAAGTATGTCCACCCAACTATCCCGCTCCGAGTCGCTCTCGGCACATAGGACATGGCGTGGGTTGGAGCCTGCAGGCCCCTTCTTTGCTTCAATGATAAGAAACGCATGCCGATAATTTTTCTCATCGTCGTTGTCTGATGTTCGTTGCTGGCGGCCAATTTGCGCATTTGTTATCACGATCGAACCAAGATGGGCACCGCCCCGCTGTTCCCAATATTAGATGGGAAAAACAATATTCATATCATAGACACTCACATTCTCGTAGTATTCAAGGACGGGTCCTTGTAAGACAAAGTACCGGGTCTTCCACCCACCAAAATTCTTACCTCGTTTAGTGAGGTAACCTTCTTTGTGTCCAGCTTGCATGACCGGCTTCCTTGCATCTCGAACGACGTCCGAAGTCAGGAATGCGATGATTTCATCCTTGTTCTTGACGGGAAGATTAATTAACGACTGCAGATATACCTCCAGAGCGGCCTAGGCGACCAAATCTCAGGGTCAGATAGAGCAACAGACTTGAATCTCGCTTACTTTTCGCTGATCGGATTTTGCAGGCGCATGGTCTTTCCACAGTTTACCTTCTGGTAGGGTTGCAATCTTCTTTGAGACGCCCTTTCCAACAGTAGCCCTTAGCCGATGGTCAAGTCCCAGTACGTCGGAGTATAGTTTTTCTACTTTCCAGGGGTCCTTGCCCTTTCTTGGATCTACTTCAATCTCAAAAGACAATACATCCCTGCCTCGATCATTCGGCCGGATCGTGGAATGCGAAACCGTGACACGAGTGGTTTTCAGGTCACCAGCAATGAGGGGGAGTGCGCGAAAAGTGGGATTGAGGACATCAGTCGAGAAGACGAGCGTAGATTTTGTTAGTGAAAGATAAGAGTCTGGAGAAGGAGAGTCTGGGTGAGGTGTGAGCGTAGACTCCACAGACGACTGAGATTGTGATAACATGGAAACATCGGATTGTGATGGCCAATGTGTCTGCGATGCCATGACCGTTTCTGAAGCTGGTGGATAGTGTGGGCCGGGAGTTCGAGGGGATTGTGATGAGATGTTCTGGTTGTGATCATGTATATGAATAGGACCGTGTGAAGACAACGAAGGGAAATCTTCTGTATCAGCGACCCCCCCTCTGTTGATGACCAACGAGGGATATTGTTGCTGCTCAGGTTCTTCTTCTTCCCCCTCTTCGTCCAATTCAAGAAACTGGGTCTCATCTTCGTCGCGTGGACCAGCACGCCATGATGTGGTAGGAGAGCGCTTACCAGTGTTGATACCATGATCCGATTGTCCACCTGTGGATTCAGAATATGATACGGCTACAGTCAACCCAGGACTAGGCAGCGGACTTTCAATGTTGGCAATATACTGTCTGGCGTCATCTGGAAGAGAGACATCTGAGTCACGGTTTATCGGCTTCGAATTTTCGGGAATTGGGCTTAGCAAGCCCGAGGCGGGAGTGGAAGATGAATGGGGGGTCAGTGATGCGGGGTGAGCACCAGGTGGAGAGGACATGGAAGACGAATAGGGCAGAGGTGGCGAAACCACAGTGTTTGGGGTGTGTTGAACAGAAAGAGGGTGTGAGCGAGATTTCGAAGTCTCGTTGGTGACTGGGGCAGGCGGACGAGCATGCGGGTTTTCCGTTTCGTTTGAGCGAGATGGCACAAGGAAAGCAGAGGGTGATGAATTTGACTGAGCACTAGAGGTTCCCTGCGAAGCAGAGATGGATTTAGTGGGTACAGTGGCAGATGATATAGAGAGGTTGGGGGAGCCATTGAAGTGAGGTGGTTGGAGATCGCGACCGCTTAGATCTTGCGACTGAGGAGTAAGAGGGCGATCGTCACTGCGAGAAGCTGGGGGAGCATTTCAGCAAATGATGGGATGTATGAGACGGAAGGGGAGACACATACCTGAAATATCGGACGGATGACGGACCATGTGAATGCGGGGATCAAGAGAACGATTATCTGATGTGGATGATATGGTGGCGTTGGATGCAGAAGGTCTTAATGGTTTTGGCCTGTCCTTTTTGGCAAGGTCGACGCTGAGGCCAGCAGCCTGGAGATAGGCTTTATAAGCGTCTCGTTCTGCGCGGAGTCGTTCGAGTTCTTTGAGGACTTGATTGTAGCCGGTGCGCTGCTTCTCGATAAGTTTCCAAAGCTGAGTATTCTGAGTGGAGAAGATGTTTCTCTCGGAAAGAGCCTGGTCCAAGGCAGCACGATGAGGATTTGGTGCGTTGGCATGTTGAGCAAGGAGGGCATCAAGGGAGATTGGGAGGGTTGTTGGATTGGTCGCGGATGATGGGAGTCGGGAAGAAGAAGAATTGGAGGACGAATGACGCTCGCGCGTGCCATCGAATGACGAGTTCGGAGAGGTGCTCATGGCTCATTCGAGTGTTGTCGGATATCTGTTGGGATCAAAAATAAATTCAATTATTTTCATCACGTGATTCATGACACGGCTATTGATTACGTTATCCTCGATATTGCCCGAGTCACTGCCACTCAAACCGGTCAGACTCGAATACCTGGCACACGACTTGTTCATGCGCTTTTTGGTCGCAGCCGTGCGCTCACCGCTCGCGTTCGCTATTAATGCTCGGTCTTTCCAAACTGACCACATTCGTTGCTTCTCTCATTCACCGTTGCTAGGCTTTCCTACTGGCAATCTTACACTGAACCAAGCCAAGGAACCCGTCGCTGAAACCGTCAAACCAGGTCATGCTGTCATCTCCACATTCGACCTTTTCAGTATTGGTGGTGAGCTCTTCGTGCAGCATCGCCCGCGACAAAACTCATCCAGCCCTCGAGTCGGCCCAAGCAGCTCACACACAGTCGGTCCCATGCGTGCCGGCAAGATATTCATCGCCGATCTTCAAGAGTTAGGCTTGCTTGATAGGGCATGTGAATTCTCCGCTTTCATCCGGTTCTCCATTTAACCTCCACTACAAGGTCAAGACCATCAAAATAGTCCTGTGAGCCTCGCGTGACAGTCGTTGGATACTTTCCTGACCCTCCTTAGCTATGGTTCGCTGGCCGCAACCGGTCAGTCCTATCTCTTGCACTATCATTCCCCACTGACACTTAATTATTTACACCTTCCTAGGTAAAGGGTATGCTATGGAACTACACTATTTCACAGTGTTTCATTTATCACACTAGGCACCATACACCTCAGGCAATTGTCCTCGGCCTTGAAGGATCCGATCCCGAGACCATCGACTGCGGTACCATTCCTTCTCGTTACGAGGCCATCTTGCTCAATAAATGCTTGCATCTCGGAGGAAAACGTCCTATTCATTTCGACATGGACCGAGATATGTTGTGGCGCTGGGATCAAGTCCTTAAAACCCACCCCAACGGTATCCGTTTTTCTTGCTTTGACGAACAAGGCGATCTCTTGGCTACGAATGAGTATTTCAGGTAAAGTCGATATCACTTCTCTTCCTACCTGTAATGTCGATCACCCTCAGTGTTGGCGGTGGTTTCGTCGTCAACGACAAGACAAAGGGTCCGCAATATACTCCCCACAATCTATTTTCGCTAACCATGCGGCAGCCGATGAAAACTTGTTCTACAAGGGTGTCGACAAAAGTGCCGTACATGGCGCTCGTTTACATCAGTCTCATAGTGCAGAGAAAGGCGATGCTATCCCTGCGCAGCCTGAAGCCGATGATCCCGGCCATCCACCGTACCCCTTTGAATCTGGGAATAGTCTCCTTGCATTGACTAAAAGGCACAACGTAGGCTTTATTGGCTCAACCCTTCGAACGTGGAAGTTCGCCTAATTTCTGTGTTGTATAGCTGACCATTGCACAAATCGTTCACGACAATGAGCGCTACTTCGGCCTCTCCGAGCAGGAGATACATGACAAGGTATATCGGTATCAATATCGCTACAAGCTTAAAGTTCGATTGAATCAACGACCCCATTGATAGCTGATGCGCATTTGGGGTGTTATGGACAATTGCATTCGCGCCGGTGTGACAACCACGGAAAAGACATTACCTGGTAGGCTGCAGTTGCAAAGGCGAGCTCCAATGCTTTATAGGCGTCTTATGCGAGGGTGCGCTATGTTTCTCCGTGCCTGACCCACGCAATCTGAATTGTCGCGGATAAGATTTTACCCGGGCATTGGAATGCCAACTGTACAATTTATTGGTCCCGGATCAACCCCGACTGCTATAGATGCTCCCGGGAGTACGGATGCAGGTGCATCTTCCAAGCAAGGACAAGATGAATTTATCACATCCCGGAACCGTCGACCTCGTGCCCCCCGAGTAACTGGGTCATTTGATCATGCAGTTCTCCCTATGCCCCCTGTGAGTATTGCTCACGATTAGCCCACATCCCGCTAACTATTGTCTAATTCAAGCGCAAGACAATGATTCCAGCTGTCGATTTCCTTTCCTGCTATGCCATTGCAGTCAATGAAGTAAATGCTTCTGGTGGGCGCATTGTCACCTCCCCCACCAATGGCGCGGCTGGCGTTATTCCTGCCGTGTTAAAATACATCATCGAGTTTGTCAGTGATGACCCAGAGAAGTCTGTGGAGACATTTCTGTTGACTGCTGCAGTGTGTTTGCTCTATCT
The DNA here is from genome assembly GCA_038093375.1 of Xerocomus brunneocitrinus. Classification (NCBI taxonomy): domain Eukaryota; kingdom Fungi; phylum Basidiomycota; class Agaricomycetes; order Boletales; family Boletaceae; genus Xerocomus; species Xerocomus brunneocitrinus. The sequence continues at coordinate 16,983 of JBBPSB010000020.1, read as the reverse complement.
TGGCAACGATGTGAGGCTGATGATTCCATATTCTCAGGCCATCGGGATGCTGTTTAAGCGTGGAAGTACCATTTCAGCTGCTGAAGGTGGTTGTCAGGCCGAGGTCGGAGGTACATCGTCCTTCGTCATTATCCAGCGTGGTGCTGACGTGCATCGACGCAGTGGCTTGTTCCATGGCCAGTGCAGGTTTTGCAGCATGTATGGGTGCTTCTCCTGAGACGGTATTGCAGGTGAACCATCAATCTTGTGAGCACATCGCAGATCACTGATGTTTGTCTAGGCTGCAGAGATCGGTATTGGTATGATGTGCCTAGTAAAATGTGTAGAGTTCATTCTAACCGGTGAGATAGAACACAACCTCGGCCTTACTTGCGACCCGATTGATGGGCTTGTACAAGTTCCTTGCATTGTATGTATCCAGTTTTGTACTCGTCGTATTCTGATTCATTATCGTTCAGGAACGTAACAGTCTGGGAGGTGCAGATTATTGATTGTATATTCTTTCGATGGGCTAATATTCTTACTTCGGTAGCTGTGAAAGCGGTCACCGCCGCACAGCTCTCCATGGCCAGTCATGGTATTTATCGAGTCACACTCGATGAGGCGATCGAAGCCATGCGTCTTACGGCCGCGGATATGAGTGTCAAATACAAGGAAACTAGTCTCTCTGTACGTCTTCCTTCTTGTTTTAATGCAAGCATCTTCACGTAAAATATTTGGTAGGGTCTTGCCGTGAGTTCAAGTTTCTCGCATCAGTGTCTGATTCAGTGGTCGTGCCCTAATTACCTAACTCAGACTACCGTCAAGATCCCGCTCACCGTTCCTGCATGTTGATGCTCGATGCCAGTATTGTTCTGATTACCGACTTTGATTGGATTAGATTCTTGTTTAGTGTTCTAGAGTCGAACAGTAATTAGAGTAGATAGATAGCACATCAAAGTTGTTCGGGTAAATCACGGTGTACTACCACAACTTTGACGTCTACTTTTGGGATGTTGATGATCCCCAAAAAAGGCGTGATTATTCGTAAGCAAATTGTAGATGCAAGTCCATCCCACTACTTTGACAATGGAACACCAAGGACTGCCGCCTTCTCAGTTACCGGCATCGTCCTCCAAATATCACCACCCATATTTTACTCTTCCCGAGGTCGAGTATCTTTCCGACAAGCAGCGTGGTAAGCTTTCTGCCACCCAGGAAGAGAAAGTAAGGCAGCAAGCGTGCGGTTTCCTGGAGGTTGTAGGTGCAAAGATTGGCTTGTGAGTAGTTTCGACTCTTAGTTTGTACATTCCCTTCACCACCGATAACAGTCCTCGGAGAACGATTGCAACTGCGCAAAATCTTTATCACCGTTTTCATCTCTTCTTTCCCCGCAAAGATTTCAGTTACTATGTGCGCATCTCATTTGTCCATGGAACTCCTATAGTAATTCCGAGCTAGGATGCGACTCTTGCTGCGTTGTATGTATCAACGAAAATGCATGACACTCTGAAAAAACCCCGGGAGATCCTCATGGTTTCTTATGCTGTTCGGTTTCCAGAGCTGGCAGCAAAGTCGAAGACCCTAGGTGGTGAGGTTGATATGGATCCTATGGTGAGCCTCGGTCAACAATGTCTAGGAGGTGCACTTAGGACATTCAGACAGTTGAACATGATCGCCAACGGCTTCTTGCTGTGGAACGCCTGATATTGGAGACAATTTGTTTCAACTTCACTTCAAAGATGCCATTTCCCTATGTTTTCAAATTAGGTCGAAAATTGGGAGGTAATTCTCTGGTTTTGCCTAAAAGTCTACCATTTCTTAATCCTCACTTCTAGCGTCCAAGACGCTTATTAAATTTGCATGGCGTCTCACGATCGATTGGTATGTGGCAACTTCTGTTTCGCAGTTCGACAGTCTAAACGATCACTTTGCAGTCATCGGACTCTTGTTCCTATCATGTATCCACCCAATACAGTCGCCTTGGGTTGTCTTTATACCGCTGCCCTCCTTTTGACATTGGAGACCCCTCCACCATCTCTAAGTGACGATTCTGCTCGACACATAGTCAATCTTCTAAAGGAGAAAGCTGACTGGGAACAAACATATGTGGTAGAAGCGGAAGACTTGCAAGGTTTGTGTCTTATTCCTTGCCATCGTACGTGGCATACTGACTCCTGCAATTAAATGTTACAGAAATCGCGCATCTCATCATTGACCTTCTCATTCAAGCTGCACAAAATACATCCGCGAATACGTCACCTCGAACTCCCTCCTCACCGTCTCCACACCCGTCTCCACGAAATCAACACTACTCCTCTGCCCCTCCACAGTTGCCACCAGTTCCTTATAAAGCAGATCAACTGATTCACCTGAAGATTGCGATGCGGCAGAATGAGTACCCGCCTCGACCACCTAAACCGCTCGCAGGATCCGATCCTAGTGCCTTGTATGGTGGTGGGGATGTGGCTCTGCTCGGAAAGAATGAAGGCACCGTACGATTTTTATTCGGGCCACCCGGTATTGTAGGTCAAGAAGTATGATTTGACTTTATCTAATTGTAAATGTACATGAGCGAATCATAGTGAAGTATTTTTCAAATTGCATGAGTTTGTTCAGGACCCTGGAACCTGTGTGGGCCTCATTCAGACCGCCATGTCCGTCCCATCGGAGGACGATGGAACGAGGCCATCCACAATCCTTCCCGAACCTTTTCAAGAGGGTCAAACTATGCTGATTCTAGTGGGACTGATCGCATCGGGCAAGGTAATAGCAATCCGTCTGCGTGAATTTATTTAACTGATGGACCGCTGCATTAATTGTCACCTACCAGAGTACTTTCGCAGAAGCCCTCGAGAGCCATTTCCCCAGGTTCCGTCGCTGTAATCAGGATGACCTGGGTAACAGACAGCGAGTTGAGGAACTTGCCTACAACACACTTTGTGAAGGTCGCTCGCCTTGTATCGACCGGACAAATTTTAATGCCAAGTATGTTAGCTCGGCTCATCCGTACTTTCCATGGCTAACACCCTCGAGAAGACAACGGTCGTACTGGAGTGCAATCGCCCGCGAATTCCCGAGAACTACTATCAGCATTATCGTCTTCGATACCCCCTATCATGTGAGGGAGGAATGGCAAGTCGAGAACAAGCTGCTGACCCCGTTATTGTAGGTCTGCGTTTCCCGCCTCCAGCAGCGTAAGTCCCCAAATATCATTGTTTCATATTAATTTTTTTCCGAGTTCTGGATTAGTATCGCCTTTTACCTCCATGTACCGCTTTGTCTTACACCCCGGCAGGAACTTCGCACCCCACAATTAGGGACGCCCAGCATGGCGTGACAGTCCTACAGCAATTCGCCTCGGAGTTTCAGGTACCATCACCAAGTGAAGGGTACGACCACATCATCTATCTTCGGCCGGAAGACCATCCGCTTCCCGAGTACACGCGGAATGATGTCCTATCAATCTTGGAACGATTGAAGGCATCCACCCGGGATTCCGGGAACGGTGTTCCCGTGCAACGTAGCATAGAGTCCTCCTTTGTACACAACAGTAGGGGCCACTCCAGTCGAGCACGTGGCTACCGTGGTGGTGGCCGGGGTTTCCCACCCAGACGAGGAACTTTGTATGGTTCTCCACGGTACACGGGCAGGGCTGGAGGGTCCCATAATCCTAGCTGGTGGCGTCCGGATCCTGGCGTGTCCACTAATCGGGAAACAACAGATCACCGACCATCAAGAACGGCAAATATACCCCCAATGGAAAGCTCAAAGGAAAGGGACTCGGCAGGGGAACACACCAATAGTTCCTAAATCGGAACGCTGCCTGTATGGTCACGTACAGCTCGTCCGATCGGAAAAATACTTATTGTCCGCGCTATAGTGTAACGCCTCGGTAAACGGGCAAGGAGATTGTAAGGATCAGATATTACAAATGTACAGGTCGGCTGAGGACATGTGGGCGGGTCTCAAGTTAATTCATGATCATGTTGCACATTCTACATGCGTGCGAATGGCCATATGACAAACCGACTGGTAAAAACAGGGCTGCAGCACGCCTGTCACGAGTCGGATTTTTTGGACTTATCGTCCCCTTCAGTGGCCTGCATCTGTTTCCCCAGAATCTTTGCGCTGACCTAAAAAATCGATATCATTATATCATAATCAGATAGATGAAGCCAGAAGATGAATATAACGAACATTCCGGATATGCATTGCGGCACGATCAACGCCGCTTTCTTTGGAACGTTTGTAATATTCCAGGGCTTCCTCAAGTTGACCGGCTGGTCGTGAGATAAATTTGAGAACAATAAGAAATCATTTCTATCACGCACTGGCTTCCAGAACTGCGGCGAGATTGAAGGCAATTTCAGGGTCTTCCGGTGAGAGCGAAGCCGCTATGCTGGAAAACAATAGTGAGTGGTCGTATTTGGCAGTTGTGAATGGTTACGTGCTGTAAATGATGAAGCGCCAGGTCTGGACGTGAGACAGGTGAAATTATGTATGCGCTGGCGAGGTCTTTCGGGATACTCATGTCAGCAACGGGATCAATCGGACAAGGGACACGTACTTGTGTGTGCATCTGCGCTCGTGGGCTGTAGCGCTATCGATTCTTTCCAGGCCGAGATAGCGTCATCAAATTCCTCTATATGAAATTGCGTGACATGTATTTTGGAACCGTGAAGATGAGATCTGACGTACTCAAATGATAGTGAGTAACGCCGAGGTTGAAGAGGGAGCTGGCGTTGCGTTTTATCTCAACACTACGTTTGTAGAGCTCCTTGGCACCCTGGACGTCACCTTCTTCGAGCTTCTGGGTTCCTTGCTCAAGGCACTGCATGGCCTCGACCTCTGCGGGGTCAGTGGCCGTGGAATGCGGAGTGGTTGAAGTAGCCCATCCTTTACGATAGTTGTATATCCTGCCCAGCCAAGTGCGACAAAGAAGACTCACGTCTCACAAGACCATGCTGGACAGAGGTGCGACAACGCAAAGAGACGTGGACATCGGGCCTGACAAGTAGACGCGAGCGGACTGCTGGGCTCGACAGAGTCCGGCGTGCGATTGTCCGCAAATGCGGTACTGAGGGCGTGAACACGCGCGTTGTAATGTGCAGCATTGGTCTGCTAATTGTTCCTGTTCAACTTTGGTAACTAGTAACAAGTTCGATTTTGGCAAATCTTTCGCACGATTTTCGATCGCGCTCTTCTAAATTTTCATACCGTTCCGCTCGCTGCTCTCATCCGTGACAAGACGTCTTTTGTTCTCTCGTTCATGGCTTCCACAGACTCACCTTCGGGCTATCAAGACACTGCGGCCGATCAGTTCTCCCGTGATGGCACCACCCCGGTCGACAGCCCAGTCACCGCAAATGACCTCCTTTTGGGGGCTTATGACCCAACTAGACTGCACCCGCTGGCTCAGCTGGGGGACCAATTAGACTACCTTGTGCTAGATGACGACAAAGTCAGCGATTTACCAGGAGCCGGAACTGCTATTCCTTCTCGGGGTTGGAGTGATGACTTGTGCTACGGAACAGGCACTATGTACCTCGGTGGTAAGTCTCTCCTCTCTATCGGCTCATCGACACGAGTCTTGCACGAGTTTTGTACGTTTTACTCGTGTATTCTCCTTCTCACCTTATCATAATGTCGCCACATCGCCAACTTGGGCATTCTTATTGTTTTCGACCTGTCACATGCTCATACATGTTTCCGCAAGGACTGGCCGTAGGTGGTATCTGGGGTGTGAATGAGGGCGCACGACGGCCGCTAGCCGTGTCGAACACACGCCTTCGGATCAACAGCATTCTCAACTCTGTCACGAGGAGAGGCACCTTCATAGGTAACTCGGCTGGCGTGCTTGGTGAGTCAACATTTCCCGTCGGCAATGTATACCAGGCGGTGCTGACAGATGTAATCTGAAGCGCTTGCCTACAACGGTATCAACTCCTCCATAGACTCATTTCGGGGGAAACACGATACGGTCGGCAGCATGGCAGCGGGCGCACTCACGGGTGTACTGTACAAGTCCACAGGTATGAGCTGATCCCGCTGTCTGTTTACGTTGTGCTTATGACAATTTACTGAAACCGCTAGCTGGCGTAAAGCCCGCCATTGTTGCTGCGACAGTGATATCGGGATTGGCGGGTATATGGAGCTACGTGAAGAGGAGCGTATGATCAATTCGTTGTAATACGATATACCACCATAATTTTTTTACTTTGTTCAAGGCTCCAGTAAGCGCTTCAGTAAGATTGGGATCAGAACACGATAACTTGATCCAAAGAAGTTGTCGTATATTGCCTGAATAGATGTGACCAAATCGGTCTTGTGGATCTGTCAAACTGTTTGGCTACAGTTCCACTGACACCCTTTGCGTGTCTTCCTTTTGACCCCGAGCTCCGCTCCCTGGAAATGAGTGGGTATATGATCATGATCTGTACTCACGGACGCATAAATGCCAAGTTCTTACTCAATGTCATTATAACTTCCTCCCCAGGCAACGCATAACGCCATTTCTTTGCCTCCCTTGCAGGCCGTTCTCTTCTTGTCGCCTATGCCAAGTTGCTTCTTCCGACTACGCCATTTCTCAAGACATTCCACATGGGACAAGGCGTTCGCTCAGAATGGTTAGTATCTTCTCATGACTGCGCAATGCTTCTTGCTCATAGCCATCATGAATCCTCGTCTCACAGCAGCGAGGCAGAGCATTCGGTATGGCCCCCGTATCTACCACTGGAGTGGCGTTGACATGCCAAACTGCATCCTAGCACACACGGCAAATACGGCCGATCACGCCCATCACGCACATTGAATATATACCATCGTAAGATTCTTGTCAATGTCTTGAGATGACGTCTGGCTGAACTATTGTGTGGCAGAAACCACAAGAAGCTTTTTCACGATTCGTCACGCGAGAGTTCCTGTGCCTCGCCCCAGTCGGTCGCCAGTAGCGATCACGCAAGCAGGCAGTCGCCACCTTCCGCGTGGGGTCTACCGTCGCAATCCGAGTCATCAGCTCACAACCAGAATAGTGTTTGGACTCAGGTGTCCACCACCGACCGATCCAGTCCGCTTCAAAATCCATTCCAACTGAGCCAACCACGAGTCGGCTATTCCTCGTTTCTGTACGACAGTCAAAACAGGTATCTCAACCACTGTGCGGGGAGGTATCGATAACTTACGACTAGTCGACACAAGAACCTATCATCTTGTCGTTGTGCAACATCCTCAAAGAACAGCAGAGTTTGGGTCAGCCAGCTTGTCGCGGTTACCGTTGGCACCACCCGTTGTGGTGCAACTCATAGTACGAGATCGCTTTGGGAATGATATTATCCCGTAAGTGTTGTCAACATGCAGGGAGCAGGAGATCATGTGGACGTATATGATTTTTTGTTTGGCAGCGAAATGGAGCTTCCCTTCCTGATCGCACATTTGTCGTTGTTTTCTGACGATGGAACGCGACCGGTGGACATGGGGACGGCACCCAATGGAGAGGCACCTCCTCGGCGAATGCTTTACGGAAACCTGGTTTCTTCCCCACAAAAGCTACGTGATCTGCAAGGTCGTCAAGGACTCTATTTTCTGTTTTCGGACGTGAGTATTCGGTGGCGGGGACGCTTTCAGCTCGGGATATCGTTGTTGCGAATATCACAGTGAGTACGGGCAGGAACGCGGGAGAAGCCGGGAACTGAACGCTGGCTGTCGGTTGCAGGACGGATGCCTCTGGGGCGATGAGCATTGCGTCGCAAGGAACTGTGCTTGCAGAAGCTCGAACACGACCATTTGAAGTTGTAACACATGAAATTTACGTTGCCCCGGGTAAGAATTCTAGTTGGTTTGAAGCTAGATTGATTGGAGCGACCTGACGGCTTGGCGTGCAGCCATCACACGTTTAACGCAAAATTTTTTGCGACAAGGCGCACGAATTTACGCAATTACGCCCAACCATTCCTAGACTGTAGAACTGCGACAAAACTGTTTTTGGGACGCCATTTGTAATGGTCGTACACTGTTATATACATTCGATCTTCTACCGTAGTTATATTTACCGCTGACTGTTGTGACGGAAACTGACACACATGGGAACACATTGTCATAATCGGCACGTTTTAAGCGCGTTTCGTCGCAGTCGATCCGGACAGCCTCGGCTTCCTAGCAAAGGACAGAGCCGGAGCACTGCGTAACACAGCACTCAGGCTGCGCTTAGCACTTAGACCTACACGTTGTTGCCTTGAGGCTGTCCTTGTCGTCTTTTCCGCAGTGTAGACATCGCAGCGGGAGGAGCACGTTGACCGTGGGAACGCGGCTCGCTCGTGGCATTTATGCCGACTGGTAACAGGTAACAACGTCTTCTCTCAACCCATCATGGCCAACAAAGACTACTACGCCGGACAGCAGCAGCAGTACTACCCGCCTCCTTCTGGTCCGTGCACGAGCTGCCCACAACCCCACACCACTCACTAGCTCTCCAGGACCCCCTGGTGGTGGATACTACCCCCAGCAGCCACAGCAATCTTACCCTGGTTACGGCCAGCCGCAACCGGGTTATCAGCCCCAGCCGCCTCCCCAGACCGTCTATGTGTGCGTAGGCGCTTAATCGGACCCTTTCTCCGGCTCATTTTATTTTCTCAGACAACAACCCTCACAGAGGGGGGGTGGTGGTGGTGGTAGTAGCGGTAGCTGCCTTGCCTGTCTAGCTGGAGCGTGTCTCTGCTGCTGCGCCGAGGGTTCGTGCTCTTGTTCGTCGTGCGATTACTCACTGACTGCGACTACAGAGGCACTCTGTGACTGTCTATTCTAGCCTTGATTAGTTGAGATGATTCTGTCGTATCATACCACACTGAGACGCTGCGCCGATGACTATTATGTATGATGGAGTTTCTTTTGGACGACATGTAAATTATCTCGATTTGAATCGATTAACTGCTTGTTTTCACTCTCCGGTTCGTTCCGTCAACCGCTCATAATTCGCTTGTCACGCTTCAACTTGTCCTTGTCTCAATCAAAAATGTTCTCGAGGCTGCCCCACGCCGTTCGAGCCACCCAGCGCGCGTTCCCTGGCGCATCAGTGCGTTAGACAACCACCCACTCGACCCGTCTCATCCTTTTTTTTTCAGCGGGCCCGCTTCGCATCCACATCCTCCGCGAGCACACAGGTCGGCGCATTTGTCTGCACACACTCACACTGAGCTTTTAAATCCTTCCTCTAGTCTTTTCTGTCCTCGCGCGCGTCCCTCGTTTCCGTCTCGCTCTTCTCCGCTGGCTCAATAGCATGGTATACCCATCTATACGGCACCCTCCCCTTCATCGGCGAAGTGCACGCAAACTCCCTCGCTGACGACGGTCTCCACCCTGCCGCGTATCCCTGGCCGCACAAGGGCTTGTTCGACACATTTGATCATGCTAGGTATGTCCTCTCACTTTGGTCGTGATGTCCTACCCACCCGCCCAGTGTCCGTCGCGGCTTCCAGGTCTATCGCGAGGTTTGTGCTGCTTGCCACTCCCTTGACCGCATTGCCTGGCGCAACCTCGTCGGTGTCTCCCATACCGTCGAAGAGACCAGGACATTGGCAGAGGAAATTGAATACACCGACGGCCCCGACGACAATGGCGAGATGTTCCAACGCCCCGGAAAACTCTCTGATTACTTGCCTGCTCCATACCCAAACGAGGAGGCCGCTCGTGCCGGTAATGGTGGCGCCCTTCCTCCCGACCTTAGCTTGATCATCAAGGCTCGACATGGTGGCGCGGTAAGCTGTTGCATCGCATCGCGTCTGCAGCGCAGGGCTCATTTCTCTTGTAGGACTACGTCTTTTCTCTCTTGACCGGTTACATGGATCCTCCCGCCGGTGTGGAAGTCCGGGATGGCATGAACTATAACCCTTACTTCCCCGGTGGTGCCATCTCCATGGCCCGAGTGTTGTTCGATGGCCTTGTAGAGTACGACGACGGTGCGCAGGCATGTATTCGTCGGGGTTCACCGGGTTAATGTTTGTTTCCCAGGTACCCCTGCCACGACGTCACAAATGGCCAAGGACGTCGTCACGTTCCTGAACTGGGCTGCGGAACCCGAGCACGATGAGCGCAAGCGGCTTGGTTTGAAAGCTGTCATCCTGTTCTCGACCTTGTTCGCGGTCAGCATCTACATCAAACGCTTCAAATGGAGTGTCATCAAGAACCGCAAGATCCGTGAGTATTTGGTCTAGGGTGACTTGGATTGTTGACCCATTTGCATTGCAGTGTACAACCCGCCCGTAGACAAGACGCATTAGAGCAGTGGTAGATTGGACAATAGGACTGGTCCTTGAATTGTTACGGTCGTAGTGTCACATCTGCTAATGAGATTGATTTTGCGATCCTGCGAGTGAGACACCCCCCGTGGGAACATCGGCCAGCCCCCATTTACTGCATTGCCCTCTGGTACTCCACCACCAGCACTCCATCCAACCGATTAACCACCACCACCATGTCCTCCGACTCCTGGCCCCCCCAGTTAAAGTGAGCCTCGTCCGCATCCCAGTCGACCGACGCTACACCTCTCATCTCGCAGGGATTGGGTTGCAAAATGTCTCGGACAAATGAATGATGCCAATAGGACCGAGGCTCAGGCAGAACTAAGACAGGTAATTGCTGATGCTTTCACCGCCAAGACTCTCTGGACCACAGACTGGGCCGGTGTACATCTTCAAAGGTATCGTTCTCCTTCTTCCCTCGGTCTCCGAACTGTTCCCAGTGACCCCGTTTCTGCTCATCTGCAGTCTAATGCCAAAGCCTCTGCCTACACTCAAGCGTAAGATGTGAGTTGATTTTCTCGCCTCATGTGCATATATGCGCCTTTGACACCGCGCCGTGGACAGAAACGAACAACAGACAATCAGCAAGAAATCCAAGAAGGCAGCCGCGCAAAAGAGTGCAGCCGCAGCTCTCGATCTAGGCGACCAAGCAGCGCTCAACCGGCGTGCTGAACGTTTCCACCGAGAACACGAGTTGGAACGACAAAAGGCTATACGTATAAACAGCGGTCAAAATACCCCCAAAGTCAATTCTCAGGGTGCACATCTTCTTGATCGAATATGGAGAGCTGACTCCCCGTCTGCGTTTGGTTCTAACCCGGACGACCCTGAGGCGGATCCAGTCCGTCCCTTTTTTTTTATGTCGTGTCACTCACTGAAAATTTCCACAGAACGTGCCCAACTGGGACCGCCATACCATCGTCGGGACAAACACAGGGCTATTTAAAGATTACCTCAGACTGACTTCGGTAGGATCCGTGCTTACCCATCCCTGCCGATGCTGACAGAGTTGTTTTAGGAACCCAGACCAGAAATGATCCGTCCGTATGCAGTCCTGCAACAGACACTTGTCGAATTGAAAAAACGCTGGCGAGAAAAAACTTCATATGACTGGATATGTAATCAACTCAAGAGCGTGCGCCAAGATTTGACGGTATGGTATCCTTTTTTGAAATCAATCTTGTCTTGACATGTCTTTCTTTTTGATCACCAGGTACAGCGGATAAAAAACGAATTTACCGTTCAAGTTTACGAGATGCATGCACGCGTTGCACTTGAGAGTGTACGGAGTCTCGTTTCCAAGACTTGATGAGGTCACTGTATCGATTTCACAGGCTGACATGGTAGAATACAATCAATGTCAAGCAACGCTAAAGACGCTGTACGAGCTCGGCATTCCAGGAAATGTCGAGGAATTCGCGGCATACCGCATACTCATGCTTTTACACGGCAGAAATAAGAGTGGTGCGTTATCCCGTTCACTCGCTTATTCTTGCCATGTTAACTCCTCGACATTGTCAGAATTAAACTTGTACGTAGGTCAACTAACACCTGGACAGAAAATGCACCCGGCTGTTCAGCACGCTTTGCGAGTACAACGAACGTTGTCGATGGGAAACTATCATGCTCTGTTTGAAATGTACTTGAATGCCGAGAATATGGGCGCATATATCATGGATCATTTCATAGACCGAGAGAGGGCAAAAGCGTTGGTGATCATGACCAAAGCGTAGGTTTTTCCTACTTGACTCTCCTATCCAGCGTTCATCCTCAATTGTCGCTGACAGATACCGAACGTTAACATTGTCATTCGTTCAAAACGAGCTTGCATTCGATACCTTGTCAGACACCCAAACATACCTGCGTACTCATGGAGCCGCAGTGTTTACAAATCCCGCCAGCCCTGATGTTGAGAAGGTTCTAAACTGCAAAGCTGCCTTGCCATTAATAACACAAGCTTACGAAGAGAGGTACCGCAAAGTGGCGATCAAGGGTGCTGTATGAAACCAACCGCTTTGGAACGCTCGGATTTCGGCCTTGATCGCGGACCTTGGCTCTGCAGCACCGTGGAATCAAGACCCACACAGACTGTATGCATTTCCCTTGTCATGTCCTCACGCCCCTGGTCTCTCCCTTTTTCTGTCCCTTGTCTCTCACTCCCGATCTCGCTCCACCCTTGCTCTGCCTCTACTCATCCCTTGTTATCTAACGCCACTGGTCCCTTTCCTCGGACCTGTAATCTGCTTTTGGCCTAACACGGTTCATATCCGACCACCCCGATGCTCATTGTAACAATAGACATCCACACATACACTACTTCCGACTGTTCCTGGAAACCACGCCACTGGTCGAACAGGGGTACCTCTTGTATATCCGTGGGACAAGATACCAAGTCGACCGAGGCGTGCACGGCCTCTGCTTTTTTGCCCTTTGTACCTCCAGATGTTCCGTGCGACCTGCCAACATCTTGCAAAACGGACGATTCCCGCAATGTGACACGCTCTGCCTTGCACTGCTGCGCAGATAGGTACGCCAGGAAGATGCGGAAGAAGAGGGGGGGAAAGCTCAAGCAAGGGCTTCATGTAATGACGTAAAAGCTGAAACGATTCCCTCCTCGCAGCGATGTGACGTTTGAGTACGCGTGTTGGGCAGTGTGGTCGATGCTCGGATCATTGGTCATGTCGGAATAAAAAGTGGGTATTAGTCCCGCATGCGCGCCGGGACGAACCGTCGCAGCACTACCTCGCGTACACTGTAATGTGTGAAACACGCTGGGGACGATAACACATCTTCCGACACCCTTGATCGCGCAGGGATGGTCACGTATGATAGGATGAGGGTCTGTGACGATCATGAGAGATGACACTATCGCATAAAGCAAGGCAACCACACCTTTTGAACCTGCGAATTTACCCTGTTGATCGTGCTGAGCCACGACCACGTAAAGGGGGCGGCATTCCTCAAGTCGAACGGGGAGGATTCTTGATCTCCAGGGTCTTCATACACCGGACACACCACGATCGCAAACCTAAGCGGCCCTTTCAACAACTGTCAATTCGGGGCATGTGGGGCTTACTCTGCATGCGCAAAAATGGGGCCACGTTTATAGAGCAGATAATCGACGCAGAATTTGATACCGCTTTTGATAACCCAGCCCAGGGACCGGTAGTGATGGTAGATGACGTAGTGGATCAGGAATGGGTTGTCGAATCGGCGGTGTTGAGGTGGGTCGAGCGAGGGTGGGAGGATCGGTGATGTATGTACGTTTTGAAAGGTGTTCCATATCTGTGCGAGGGTCAGGGTGTCACCCTAACCAACCGATGAGAAGAGGGCATGACGCAAAACGCAGTGACGTACGGTGTCTGGGTCTGAAACGGACAGGCAGTCAAGGTTCCACAGGAGAAAGAAGGCCTCTGGGAGGGTGAGCTGGAGGTGTTCGACGTTCTCTATCGGCTCTTCGTCCTCCTCGTCCTCCTCGTCAGCGCGCGCGAGGTCCTCGTCCGAGTACGGGCCGTCTTTTGGCTTCCACGTCGCTGCGGACGGGATCATACGCGTCCCGTCCGCGGCGTAGACGGTAGACACGACACGTCCTTGCTGGAACGCCGCCTCTGCCTCGGCAGCCGCAGCCGCCATCGCCTTTGCACGATCGAGCTTGAACTGCTTTCGCTCCGCCCTACGCCGCGCGGTGACCTCCTCGGACGTCATCATGCCTAGGTTGGGGTGAGCCCAACGTATGAAAGTGGGGGGGGGCAAAGCGCACCTTTTTTCGCTAGCTTTTGCGCGTTGCGTTGTCTCGCTAGCCAACTGGGCTCGCTCCGTGAAAGATCGCCCTTTCCAAAGAAACCTCTCTGCCAGAGTACCATCGCGTCTTTCATGTCTGATACCCATACCGAGCGCGTGGTGACGTCGAGGACGCCTTGGCAATGCGGGTTGAGGACGTCTGGCACGGAGACGCCAAATAAACTGAGCGTTTTTCGGAGGAATGAAGGCTGGGAGGGTTCGCTGAGGATGATCGGGAGGGGGTGCGCGAAGACGCGGTTGTTTTCTGTGCGCCGGGCAGATGATTTCTGGGACGACTTTGATCGGCTGGATGGCTGGATCAACGATGTGGTCATTTGCGCGACTGGGTAGGAAGAACGAATTCGACGCTGGTTTTCGTAGCTGCCTACGGTAGACTTGGCTGGTACAAGTTGCAAGTGTCAAGGATGTCAAAGATAGTCACCAGCGCTCAAGTCAACAGGGATACACAGACAAGTAATTGTGCATTTTGGAAATCGGGCGAAATTCTGTTCATGTATTGCGCATATGCGGCCGCCCGACCTTAGACTAGACGCACCACCCACCACAGCGCTCCGAGATCAATGGTAGTAAGGTGTGTCGTTTCCATAGTATTCGAGTTACGACATCGTATCAACGACGTTCGCATAGCGGTATCCTAGGTGTCGCACATGAGTACGTGAACAGTTGGGACCTAACTTGCATGGTTGGTAACTCAGTCGCAGAGTTACGTTAAGGGACAAGCATGATGCTCTTGCCCTTGTGAGAGCGTACTGCTTGGGTTGCATTCCCCATTCTATAATGTCGAGCGGAGACCGTCGATCGCTGGTTCAAGACGGGGTAGTGCTACTGTATGCAGGCGAGAGGTATAAGAACGATGGTAATTGGAAAAGAAGAGGTTGGTGGGGTCTCTACAGGGATCGCAGTGTTGCACTGACGTCAATTCTCTAGGTAGCTCTGATGTCTTCACAAAGCATTTGGCTGACGACGAACCGGACATGGAGAAATTAACACTGTCATTCAAGTATACAAAACCAGGAGAGGCGACTGTCGATGGGAAGATTGTGGCATACCGGGCGGTCAATTCCCCACATCCGACAGCATCGAGCGCATACCCCCCGAGTATGTCTGAAACAGAATACGAAAAGCTCGGAATTCAACTGAGATACTCCAATCTACCACAACCAGGTGATTTCGATTACAGATATCGCTGACATCAGTTCACTGACTCTTCTATCAATTCCGAAAGTATCTAACGAATACCCTAAGTTAGAGACACAAGGTGACTTCAATTACAGATAGACATCGGTTCACTGACTTCATATATGTCTAAGGCGCATCCGGTCAAATCCCTTCCAAAATGAGAATCTCAGCGCTCCTCAACCCACAGGAGAGCGTGTGAGGCAGGGGATGAGAGGGACGTGATGGTGGGCAGCTAGTCACACAGTCACATATGATATGTTGTCCCTTATATCTAAGGTCTTGTGGTGTAACGGGCGATGCGCGCAGTCGTCTGCAACAGGCAAGGACTGGCCCCGAGCACACATACTCGCGCTTCAAGCATCCGCAGAGAGCCCCTGGAATTTGACGAAGCACAGATCTGCCTCGATACGGCCAACCTGGGTGATCAAGCTGAGGTTGCAACGTTCCTCAAGGAGGTCGATACGGCCTTGTCGGCAATCGTCAATGGAACTCCAGCCGTGGCTCCCGTGCCAAGTGCTTCAAGTCGCCTAGCGAGACGGCACCAGAGTCGCAAGCCCTCCTCTCAGTGGTTGAGAGCAGATTTATCGGCCACAGTTAGGAAGCACGAGAAGGATGGTGCAACGCGAGCCCGCTTCGGCCTCGTTGTTACCTTTCACTCAGCTCACCGACGTCGTCTCCTCCCGAGCTCCGTCGCCTCTCACTGGACACACAGACGCAAAACTCAAAAACTGAGGTGTGGCGAGGAATCGTCGACGATGACGATGCGATGGTCGTGCCACCACTCGCCGTCATCGACGACTCGTCGTTGTGCGTGGGACGGGGGTGATACATCGATGCCGAGGTCGATGACCTGACGTTCGAGGAACTTTAAGAAGGATGGGCGGGTCTTCTTGCGCCTGCGGAAAACTGTGAGCTTATGTGGATAGGAAGCGCAGTTACTGCCTACACAGGTCTCTCCTCGAGGATCCAGGGCTCGGAATGGTGCGAAACGTGGTACGCGCGATAGGGGGCAGCGACAGCTATGAAGGATGGTGATGACATTACAATGGATAAAGAGCGCAGAGTCGTCCCAGACGATGGAAAAGAATGGCAATAAGTAACCATCGATACCACACCTTCTAATTTGGAATTCGTCCGTTGTTTTGGGCGACGCTTCTTCTATTGTAGTGGTATTGAGCACGCGAGCGAAAATGCGCAGGGCACTGCCATCGGGTGAGTGGGAGGAGCGATTGGTGGGATGGACAGCCATTGAGGGATGTTCAAGTTAGTGATAACTGCCAGCGTCCAGTAAGAGAACGTGCGTCGTATGACTGCGCCAGAATCCCAAAGCATCATACACCGGACACACCGCGATCGCAAACCTAAGCGGCCCCTTCAATAGCTGTCAATTCGGGGTATGTGTGGCTTACTCTGCATGCTGGGGCCACGTTTATAGAGCAAATAATCGACGCAGAATTTGATGCCGCTTTTGACGACCCAGCCCAGGGACCGGTAGTGATGGTAGATGACGTAGTGGATCAGGAATGGGTTGTCAAATCGGCGGTGTTGAGGTGGGTCGAGCGAGGGTGGGAGGATCGGTGATGTATGTACGTTTTGAAAGGTGTTCCATATCTGTGCGAGGGTCAGGGTGTCACCCTAACCAACCGATGAGCATTGAGAATAGGGCATGACGCAAAACGCAGTGACGCACGGTGTCTGGGTCTGAAACGGACAGACAGTCGAGGTTCCA
>JBBPSB010000019.1:0-115742 GCA_038093375.1 Xerocomus brunneocitrinus | reverse complement strand
CGCCCCGGGCTGCCAGGCAGTCAACTGGTCACCGATCTTAGACACTAGAGACAAAGAGAGACATTAATGTATTGTTTCCCGCTGAAGTTCGATCATGCTAAATTCAGGCATCAGAGTAAATAAAAATAAAAATAAACGTAAAAACGAACAAATCCCTGCAAAAGCGAACCGTAAAGGCACCACATAGAAACCCACTACTATTCGTAGCGGGGATAAGATCAGCCACCTCAGAAACACTCAGATAGGCCCTCAGACCGAAGAGGATCGGGCTTATCGACCAGCATGCATCTTGGTTTGATTCTTCGCCAGTCCGGGCCCAGTTCTGGTATTGAGTTGTGGCTCTGCCTTCTTTGGAGCTTCAAATCTGCCCTCCTCTCGGGCGGCATCGGCAAAAAGCTTGTCACTAGCGGTCTGGTTCACAGGTCCAAGGACGGCTACGCAACAGTGAATGGAATGGGACGCTGGAGAAGACAGAGCTGTGGGTTGAGATAGTTCGGCACTCGGACGAGATTCGGCCGATTCACTCGATGTCGATGATGAAAATAGAGCACATTATACTGTATTTCGTCTGTGATACACGTTGGGTTTAGGTTTATACCGTGGCCAACCAAGATTACACTTGATTTACAAGCTGTTCCTTCGATCGGACCCCTTCAAATAACATTGGATGGATACTGGAAATCCTCCAGCCCCACAAAGTTCTCCTTGATGGTCCTGGCCGATACAAACCGGTAGAAGATACTGATGCTACCTGCTTTGTCGTTCGTCCCGCTTGCACGCGCACCGCCGAATGGTTGCTGTCCAACAACAGCACCTGTGCACTTCTCATTGTAGTACACATTACCAGCCGCATTGCGCAACTTGTTCGTGGCAGTGAGCAGCGCCTTTCGATCAGTGGCAAAGCTACATGCAAATTGAACATCTGATTCTTGAATCTTGAATGCATCGGGTTGGACTTACATAGCACCAGTCAACGCATAGACAGACGTGTTGTCGATCAGTTCCAGGGTCTTGTCAAAGTCCGCGTCGTCATATATGTAGACCTATGTGATGGATGCTTCCAGCGAGTTCTGCTAAGCTCGAATCGGACAATTACCGTGACTACCGGACCAAAGATCTCCTCAGTCATAGTCACTGAGTGAGGGTCTGTTGTCAAGATGACAGTCGGCTCAATGAAAAAGCCCTTGGAATCATTCCCTGGTACAAGCGTGATCAATCCTCAGTTCCCAAGGTGAGCGTCTCCTCACCTACCATTACCCCCAATTAGAATTTCTCCGCCAGCAACCTTTGCCTTTTGAACGTAGCTCAGGATCTTGTCGTAAGCTGAACGGCCGCTGGAACCAATCATTCGTAATCACAGACCGCATACAATGGAAAAGACATTACATGACAGGTCCCATGAAGTGAGTGAAATCTTGGACGGGCCCAACTTTGATTTTCGCAATCTCACGCAAGAACTGATCTTTGAATCCACCGTTCCAGGCTGAGGATGACACATACAACCTAGAAAGCGCGGAACATTTTTGTCCTGTGATACAATCAAGTCTTTCATTCAATGCCTAGACGCGCGGTTTACCTTGGTATTCGAACCCTCCCCTGATACTCTGCAGTACAGCGTTCCGGATTTCGGCAGATTTGTGAATAATGTGGAAGTTCTTTCCACCAGTTTCGCCAACAATCCTAGGGTAACTTTTGTATTTATCAAGATTCGCGGCAATATCCTTCCATAGCTTCTTGAATACAAAAGTACTTCCGGTGAAGTGCAACGCTGCAAAATTAGCATGCCCTATGGCTTGCGCCACGACTTCTGCCGGAGGCCCAGGCACAAATTGAATGACACCAGGCGGGATACCAGCTTCAGCAAGAATCTGATAGATAAGGTAGTTCGAATAAGTGGCTGCGGGTGAGGGTTTCCAGACCACAACATTCCCGACCAACGCAGGCACTGAGGTAAAACTGAATTCACAGTTAAGACCAACATGAAGCTAGACGAGGACGTACCTCCAGGGAGGTTTCCCCCGATGGCAGTAAAGTTAAACGGAGAAACAGCTAGCACGAAACCTTCGAGCGCTCGATACTCAACACGGCTAAGAGGGCATGAGAAGAGGTCCTGAAAAATACTAGTTCAACATACTTCCAAGAACCCTGTGCATTCTTGGGCGGTTGTTGAGCATACAGCTCTTCTACGTACTTCACACCAAAACGGAAGAAATCAGAAAGCTACCGGACAAAATCAGAGCCGGACAACCACGATGATGGCGACCTAACCCACCTCAGCGGCTGCATCAATCTCGGCCTGCCAAGCGTTCTTGCCTTGGCCTAGCATGGTGGCTGCCATGAGTTTATGGCGATACTTGCCACTAACGAGTTCCGCAGCGCGGAGGAAGATGGCGGCCCTGTCGTTCCATGGCAATGCTTCCCATTCCGCCTTTGCAGCAAGAGCGCCGTCAATTGCGCTTGCAACAGTTGCTTCGTCTGCTTCATGGTAGGTACATAGGTGCCTGGCATGATCCGATGGTATGACCTGCCCGACCAATCTTCCAGTTTTGATCTGAATCGCCAGATGAATTCAACAGCTAAACATGATCCAGTACTTGTGCCAAACCTCTTTGCCATTGACGATGCAGGGGACCTCGAAGGGTAATTCCTGTTCCATCTGCTTCAAAGTTGCCTCTAGGCCATTTCGTTCCGGCGAGCCCACAGCATAACTCCTCTGCCATTACCTCTAAGTGACCGAATGGATCAGAATGCGCCAATTGGCTTACCATGGGTTCATTGTCGATAACCGGCACTTTGAACGAGGCAAGCTGTGGTGTGGTCATGGTTGTCGGAGATCTTGGCTGCACTGTGGCGTCACGATACTAACGGATCATCAAGTTGCGTGTGAAACAATGGTTTAGATCCGTAACGCGTGCCAATTCAGATAAATTAACAAGATAGGTTAGTACTCGTTCATCAAGGTAATGTCGGACAGTACCGAAAAAGAACTGCGCTATAGATTAGTGCTACCAGTCAGAAAAAAAAAGATCTATTAGATACAAAGTCTTGGAGTTGTGTCCCTGATAAAAGAATAACAGTTATAATAAAAGACCGCAGCCATGTGAAGGCGCCCAGCTTGCGATACAGGTCACGGAATAGGACATGAATAATAACATGCAAGTCATATCGTAGAAGGAAGATCGTCAATCTGCTGCTTCAGATTTGCGAGAAATGCATGTGCGTCAAGAATGCTCCCAGCGCATCGAATACACCCTGACTCCTGCGCGACTCGTGCTAGGAATGCCATGCTGAAGATGACATCTGTGGTTGGCCGCACGGAGAGTTCCTCCCTCGCCAACTTCTCGAACTCTTTCCACCACTTTGGTGGGACGAAAGCACCGTAAAACGGTCCCGAGCATTGCATGCACTTGATATCCTGCGGTATTTTCAATAGCGCCCGTGCAGCCTCTGCACGCGTCCTATGTAGCACCAGAAGTCGATGATAGGCATGCGCGGAGATGTACTTGAGATCGTCGGACAGTGGACAGTCAAGGACATTGCAAGAGAGCGTACGCTGCGAGGCAATCTCTGCTTCGTACTCGAAGTCGAATCGACTGGCGATGGCGTACACACGAGTGGGGCTTTCATCGAGGAAGCGCGGTGATAGAAGTTCTTTGCGTAGGGCAGCGATGGGACCCAAAAAGTCATACTTGACGGACGTGGTAAGAAGAGCGACGAGTTCGTCCAGTGACGTGATAGCGGGATCTGGCTCTGGATAGATGAACTGAAGCAGAGCGCTAATGATGGAGCTATGCTCCGACACAGGAATTACTGGACGATGTTCCTTGGTGTCTGGAGGGGGCTGAGGAAGGCCAAACATATGTTCAAAGAAAGGAGAGGCAGCAGATAAGATGCAACGATGGACACAAAACTTGACGCCATCCGCAGACTCCAGAACGACGTCGGCGTCCTCTGAGTACAAGTCGCGGTCGAATACCGTCATGGTGGTCGAGTGTCAAGGGCAGAAAGTTGGCACAGTCGCTGGGCTCAAGTGAGGATTTATAGGTCCACGCAAGTAGTCAGGCCGCAGCGCAGCGTAGTAGAGCGAATATGGAGATACCTGGAAAGGACACAGATGATGGCTTGACACTTACATACTCGGGAATATTTGCGTAAAGTAGTCCGAATTCCAAGAGACTGTCCAGTCTTACAAACAGGCGTAAACAGATGAACTGCCTTCATCGGCGGGTGCGACGGTCCGGTGACGGCCGCCGATCCCTACGCTGACGCGGCACTGGCGACCGGGACCGAGAGCGTCGTCGGCGTTCTAGGGATCGGTCTCGATGCCTGCTGCGGTCTCGCTTTCGGTGGTGCGACAATCCAACATCTGGGACTTGAAACACCATCTCGTAGTCACCACGTCCTCTCTCTCTCGGGCTGCCTCGATATTTGCGAGTCTCTTCTAAATCATCTCGACCAGCAAAGCCACCCCCTTCTCTGCGGCCCGACCCTAATTTAGGGTTGTTGGACCATGAGGTGTTGAGCCGAGCCACAGATTGAGAGCTGAGCAGAACATAATTAGTAAATGTAGTCAGCGCATGGTCCAAACAAGCTTACAAGTCAACCCATATGCGGCGATCGTCAACCAGAACATTCTGCATTTTGAAATAACCCTGGAAAGCATGTAAGGCAATGCAACTTTGAAAGCAGTTGATCCAAACCTGCTCAGCATCTTCTCGTTTGTCAAACTCTATGAATGCATATTGCAATGAATCTCCCGTCTTTTTGTCACGGATTACCTGACAACTCATGATGGTTCCGAACCGAGAGAATATTAACTCGAGGTCCTCATCTCGAGTAACTGGGTTCAGTTTGCATACAAACAGGACGTTCTCTGGAGGGCGAACGTTGGCAAACGGCAAGTCACCAACCATCTCGAGTGTCAGTGCAGAGGCTGCAGCGGCTCTTTTCCGGCGTTCGCGCTCCTCCTCCTCTTCGGGTAAAGTGGCAAGAGCATCTTCATCTTCAGCAATTCTTGTGGAGCTATCCGGTGGTCGGGCAGGCGAGGAAGGTGGCTTTATAAGACCAATCGGATCAGGAAATGGGTCATCTATGGATCCAGTCATTAGCAAAGGATGACGCATGCCTCTGGCGTCATACCGAGGATGACAACATGGCGAATCCGAATATCCTTGAACGGACGACCTTCTCGGTCAGTAAAAACGTCATTTATTTTGTCCAGGGTTTCCAGTCCCTCAACTACGTGGCCAAACACTGCATGCTTGCCATCGAGATACTCGATATTGTCCGTAAGAGTGATGTAGAATTGACTGCCACAACCACCGCTGTCACCATCGATGGAAGGGGCTACAGCCATAGAGACAGTCCCTTTATGTGTATGCTTGAGCTTGGGTACGAATTCTGGCACGAAATATCTCGGTGCGGATTTGCCTTCCCCTTGCGAAGCTATGTATGACCAGGCCGATTCTCCGCCTGTGCCAGTAGCTGTTGGGTCTCCAGCCTGAGCAAGAAAATCTTTCGACACTAAGGCCATACGCTTTCAGTGAGTCCCGAAAAGTTTCCTGAAGGAACTGACCATTGAAAAATGCGTTCAGATTATAGTAATATATTTTGCACAGTTTGAGGAAGTTCTCGGAGCTCTTGGGGCATAATTCAACCTCTAGGTCAATAACAATATCTCCAAGAGATGTCTCGAACAAAACAGACATGGTTGAACGTTGAACGTGGAGCAATTCGCGACACCTCGATTAGTGTCATGACCACACAGCCACGCCGGAGTTACCACAGCAGTAAATTACACTTGCTAATCTACAGATGCCCTATAGTATTGTTGAGTATACAACCTCTCTCCCATGGGTCCAGGAACATGTGGATTCACATGCCCCCTCTTGACCGAGCACTACTTCCAGCTGAGCTACCAAAGACAGGTTTTAACCCTTCTGTATTGCCACCAAGAATAGGCTTGGAGCCTTCTGCGGGTGCAGCGAATGTAAATGTTGGTTTCTTTTCTGCAGAGCTGCCACCAAAGATAGGTACAGGGTTGGGGCCCCCTGTGGCACCACCAAACCCAAACAACGACGCGGGTTTGGATCCCTCACCAGTCTTAGCACCAGGGTTGGCCCCAAAAGTGAACACAGAGGCCGGAGTTCCAGCAGGTGCGGAGGAAAGTATATTATTGGCCGTTGTGATGCTCGGTGATGCTGACGTAGGTTTAGGAAGAGTAAACGTTGAGGCACTACCGTCTACTGCGACCGGTTTCACAGAAAAGTTCGTCGCTGAGCCAGAAGGAAAACTGGAGCTTCCAGAAGTAGGTATTGTTTCGAATGATGAAAACTTGATAGGTTCGTTTTGACCAGTTGCGGCACCAAAGACCGACATCGGCATGGCCGACTTCTTCACCGCGTCCACAGCTGGAACCACGAAGGCCGAATCACCATCCTTCGCGCCTGGAAGAGTCTGACCAAATTTGAATGTCGGTTTAGCCTGAGATGTAGCACCTGACGCTAGGTTAGGACTAGGCATGGACGTCGATGTCACAGGAGGTTGTCCGAATGAAAACTTGGGTGCAGATGGTACTGGGAGTGCGGCAGTGGATGAAGATGCACTAGAAAATGAGAAAATGGGAATAGTGGCCTTCGAATTTTCAGAATCGGTGGTAGAGGTCAAGACGGGAGGAGGAACCAGAACCTCGGCCTTAGTAACTGTAGGGGTAGAGGTCACGGGTGACGGAGAGGAAGCACTAACATCCGGCGCTTGAGGTTTGGTTGTAGAGTAAGTAGCAGCGGCGGCAGGCGACGTAAAGGAAAAGATCACGGGCTTCGCAAAAGAGGATGATTGTGGTTTAGAGGCACTTTCCGCAGAGGGAGGCAGAGGTTGGTTAGTTGCACCTGGAATAGAAGGCGAAGAAGTGGATGCAGATGGCGCGCCTATCCCAGACCCCTTGGCGAACGGTTTTGGTACCATAGACGATGAAGTGGTTGTAGAAGGGGCTAATGGCACTTGCAATGGTTTTCTAAACGAAAACGGAGAAGGAGACAAAGTGGAAGAGGTTGTAGTAGGCGCAGTCGCAGAACTAGGGAAGAGTGTGGATGGTGTGGCAGCGGGTATCAAGGTAGACGGTGGCGAAAAACCGGTCGTAGTAGCGGCAGCAGCACCTTTGATAGAATCATTGGTACTAGGGGAGGTTGCAAAAGAAATCGACGTGTTTGGCTTGCTTTGTGGAATGCTAATATTGTTTGGATGCCCTTCTGCAGGCACAACGGGAGCAGGGGTAAGCGTAATTGTAGGGATAGACAATGGTTTAGTGCCGAGTTCAGGGGCAGATGCGCTCGCTAGGATTTCAGCTGGTCTGTGAGGAGCCTGAGCCTTTTGGTCTTTAATTTTTGCCCGCATTCTGGCCAACGTGTCTGCCTCTCGATCCTGCTTCTCCCATTTCGAAAAGCCGCGGAAGCTGGGTCGTGTTGGACTATCGGCAACGCCTGAAAGTATAGGAGACGCGATGGCACCAGACGAGGCCACACGACGACCTAGGGTAGGCTGCAACTGCTCAAAGGGGTTGATACGAGTCAAAGTGCCAGCGGGCATGAATTGACGGAGAGGACGACGAGCAGGACTGCCTTTGACTGAGTCCCACAAGAGATTTTTGCCATTTTTCATCGGAGAATCGACCACATCCGGAGTCTCGGACCCACTCGGTTCTCTTGGTGCTTCTTGCCAGGCCAGCTCCTGTCTCTCCTCGGCACATTTGTATTGCTCATCCGTCATCCATGTCTCCACATAGATCTCCAGCGCAGCTGAGCGATCTGGGTGTTGGGAATCCTGGGGCTAAATAGCAAACGTATTAGAGAGTGTAAAACACATTCTAGGAGAGCCTACCATATGATACTTATTTCTGGCCTTCTTGATCAGAGTGAGACGCAAGCGTTCGCCCTTGTCGCCGACCTTGTACTGAACACCATCAACTTCCCATTCATCACCAACCCTCCGCCCGCCGCAAAGGGGGTCCTTGGATATACGCGGGTCCGCCACAGATATCTCGCCCATTTCATCGGACGCAGCCTTCTTTCCCCTTTTCTTCTTGGAACTGCGCTTGGGACGTCTTCGTGAAGTCTCGGAGTCACCTTCTTCGCCCTCGCTCTCGGCAGATTCAGCTTCACGATCACGTTTCTGACCCCGTGCATGTACTTCTACCCTCCTCCGTAAAACAGACCGTCGCTTGCGGTGATGTGAGACCCTTCCATTCCGGATGTCTTCTTCTTCTTCATCGCCTCCAAAACTTGAGCCAGCCTCCGCCCGATCACGTTTCTTGCCACGCGCCACAGCCTTGAGTTCTGTCGCTCCGTCTTCGTCAATGCCTTCCATTGCTTCATCAACAGGCTCGTGGGCTTCATCTTGATAGCCATTAACACGTTCAGATTTCTCCTGTCCGTTCGCATATACACAATTACCCCCAGATTGTCGGCTCAAAGATTCCTTGGACGCTCGTCGGGACGTCTCACCGTACTGCACGCAGTCTGCTCGTTCGCCCCCACTTTTGAGGTCGTCCCGATCTATGCGAGATTTTTTCATGATCTCATATTCGACATCGCTCTCGTCCTCAAAGGAGCGTTTTCTTGACTCTTCGGTATTATCGATATTTATGACGAGGTCCTTTCTACTGGCGCGACGGACGGAATGCCTCTCGACAGGCAACGGTTCTGCAACAGTCATCCGATAGCGTGGATTGGGATTGTAGCGATTGACGAAATCAAGGGAATGAGTTTCTGAGCGCTTGTCATCGTACGCAGTGGCGTGTTTTCCGTGGAGCTGATGATCATGAGGTTGTACAGCTACACGCGGCGCAAGCACAATACGCGAAGATCCGCGATGAAACAATGAGATGAACCACGTTTATCCTAAGACGTCTTGATTGACTCACCGTTTTCGGGAACCCGTCTCCTCAGGCCACGCGCGTCTTTCTGTGCATCGGTTCGCTGATCAACAGCCGGTAAATTATGGTCCGACGTATAATTGGTCATCTTCTTTCGGTCTTGGGCCTCGCGTTCAAGGTGCGTACGCTTTGCTGCGGCATATGCTACAGCAAAAGGACGACAGTCTGAGTCGGGGATTCCGTGCTTTCTACGCATCGCTCTGGAAAAAAAAAACATCAGCGAAATACAAAGTACATCGAAATAGGGGACATACTTTCTGTACCTCAGCTCGCGAAGTTTTCTGAGATGTTCGAGACCCCGCACGCACACGATCCATACCAACAAGCAGAGTCCCAAGAGTATAACGGACTTGAAAACGAGATGATACCGGGAGAATGTGACAAATAAGCCAGATTCTGGTCTTTGTAGAATGGGTCCGCCTAGAATGTCGACATGTTCGTCGCGCAAAGCCATCTTTGGTGGAAGAGTGAAGCTTGGATGCGGTCAAGGGAAAGGCTATGTTTATGGACCTTGGCAGGGTAGTTGTCGGCGCGGCCCGAGGCGGGAGATGAAATATTTAATCGGAGTCGTCTGTGTGGTGAGTCTGCATGCACCGGAGTTTAAAGTCGGAGGCAAAATTTGTCCGCGTTTCGACTGAAAAACTTGACACCGATTTCAAACACCGATACCACCTACGTTGGTCGTCCCCACTAGGATGAGAGTTTTTTTCTTTACATCGTCGCTGTCTTCACAGCACCGTTGATAGTCAGTTGCGGTGACGTGTCTTTGAAGTTCAGACCGGTTCCACTTGCCTTTGTCTAGGGATATAGCGCACAAACGCTTTCGTTTCTTACTGGTGAAGTGGCAGATCGAAATTACACGGTCCACGCTTAAATGTTCAGCTTTATGTGGGCATTTGAGTACTAAACCGAGTAGACAGCGAATACGTGTACATACTACGAATGCTGGTAGTAGACGTTGGCGTAATTTTCATGTTGTGATTGGCGTGGGAACTCGCATATCAATTCACACCTCAAATACCCCGCCAGTGTTTATATTCCCATTTGCCATTTCCCTTCTCTACCTTTCACACTTGCCTCCCTCTCATCAACGTCGTCGCAGACATGTCCAAGGTTGTCTCCCATGCTGAACTCCAGGCAAATAGCACCAAGCAAAGCCTTTGGATTGTCATCCACGGCAAGGGTGCGTCGGTGTATCCATTCATGCTGCCCGGAACTTAGTTCTTATTTGAAAACAGTGTATGATGTAACGAAGTTCGTCGATGAGGTATCTCCCTGAGATCTTTTAATAGACAATTGTTGTAGTGGAGCTCACGTCTGACGGTAGCACCCTGGTGGCGACGAAGTAATTATCAGCGAGGGAGGTGCGTATTTACAGCTCTTCCGAAGAAATGTGTCTTTAATTTCGCCTATTTCAGGCAAAGATGCTACAGAGGCGTTCGAAGACGTCGGTCACTCTGACGAAGCCCGTGGACTCTTGCCTGACATTTTAGTCGGCGAGCTTGAACAAGCCGACGTACGTACTGACCAATACCATAACAACAGTTGCAAGCTAAACTCTGAGATGCCTTAGTCTCAGCCCAAGTCAACAAAAGCCTCGTCAAACACTGCTGTCCACAGTGCTGTCGAGAAGGGCTCAAAGTGAGTTATCATGTTCCCGGCTTTGTACTCGTCCAACTGATATATTTTAGCTTGATGTACTTCATCCCTCTCACTCTACTTGGCGCCTACTTTGCCTGGCGTTTCTATGCATGAGGTGGACGTTTCCTTCGTTGAACATAGGCATTGACCCACCATCACCTAATACATGTTTTGGCTACCAATACCTGTGTTCTTTGCTATGCTGGATTTAAATTTTCACCTTATATAGAAACCGGTGAGAAGAATACGAACATATTTCTGAAACAATGTGTGTTGCCAACCAGTGATGCATCTGATGCTACAAGTGCTGTACGGCCGTAATAAGTACATGTGGGAACAAACTGGTACACACGACAACATTCACCCGACCCAATGTTGCTACCGCTACATACTTGCGCGTATACAAATCACACTTGCTCGGAATCCTTTTCGAGACGTTCGTCCTCGAGCTAAAGATGTTTATGGTGAGACATTAATGTCAACTCTCAATTGACCAACGGACCGCATGCTCCCAAGAATGACCTCCATGCTATATGAACCCGTCAGCGTCGAATAAATCTGATTCCATCAGTGCGAAACTCACCTTTCTCATCTCCATCACTTGGGCACGTTGAGCGTGAGTGAGAGCAGCCGCAGCGATTACAACACCGATGGTGAGCCCTTGAGCCCACAGGCGGACCTGCACAGCCTAGTCCAAAAGGAACCTGTCAATGATGCGTTTTTATCACAATCCACAGTACCTTCTGTGGCATCGTTAACAGCCTACAGGGCAATCATCAGCCATATCAATTCAGGCACCTGGCAACTTTCCGAGGCTAAAGACACGAGAAGACGTACGGATCACGCATGATGACGCTTCCGGCGACTGTCATCGTTGTCGCCCAACTTCCCATGATAACACTCAATTGGTGCTTTGCTGCCCACTCTGCCACCTTGTCTTTTCGGCTCAAAGCGGCCCATCTTTCACGTTCTTCGTGTTCGCGTTTTTCTAGCTGACTTTTTCCGAGTTCGGTCCTATGTTCACAAAGTATTATCCCAGTCATCGGAAGGCGATTCGGCGGACCCACCAATGCCAGCGGTCAAACTCTAGACTTCTTTTCTCGGCCTGCATGGCAACAAGGGGTGCAACGACGATGACACCACCGAGTAGCTTAATCAAGAAAGGCCAGGAGCGATAGTAGCTCGACCGCCTGTTTAGGAGGTAGAATGTAGGGAAGGCAATTCCGGTCCCTACGAGCCCTCCTTCAAGTGCTCCGCGAAGCGTGACTGCACGGCGCTGCCTTTCTTCGTCCTTGGATAAACTAACCTACAGGACGTTGTGAGGATGTGCCACAATTGACAAGAGACGATGCTGATCACCTTCATGGCTAATTGAGAGGGGCAGAATTACGTTCCGAGCTGCATGCAATGTCATCATTATCGACATTCAACCAAAATTGCAAATTAATCATCCGAGTCCTTTGTGACAAGCATTCTCCTCTACTTTCACTGCAGGCTGCCCTTGAAGCAAAGAAAACAGGAGCGCGGCACTCTGTCACGATCTGTCACTTTATCTGTCACACATGGCTTTGCAGTGATTCCTCAGAACTACAACTTCAATGTCATCAGTGTTAGTACTGTGGATGCAGATGCCGAGACGGAGCCTCAGTGAATGTTTGTGTGATTTCCGCCGACGCATCGTGTCATGAAATCCACTAGGGCCGAGGGAAATGGGTTTGATTAATTTGATTACCGACTCTGAGTAGCATAAGGGGTCGTGGGACAGCCGAAATGATAGGAAGATTGTACTCAGCCTACGAGTTGATAGCAACCGTTGAGTTGATTCACACCATCGATCATAGGCATGAGGTGGACTTGTTCCCCATGTTTCAAATTGGGACACCGTAAATTTCTCGAGCTAAGTAGTATTAGTACTACCACCTCTGCGAATATTCCAAGTGATCGTCCTACAATCGGACAATCACTCTCCGTGTATTTCCTTGCATGCACAATTACCTCTAGTAAAGATTTGTATTTATTATCTCTTTTGAGCGTAGGTCTCTCAGAATGCTACTATATACATATCTCGTGATTTTCGCAACCACACATTATCCCTTGTATTCAAGAAACAGCTCCAGCATCATTGGCCATTCAAGCTTTCAAATTTCGAGTTTCGCAATTCCACCAGTGTTGTCCACTCTCGAACCAAGGCAATGTTACATTATAGACAAAACAGCCTACAGCCTGTTGATGAGACTACTTTCGACAACAACAGAACCTCAGAAATTGATGATATAGCACTCCGCGACCAGGGTTCCCCATCACTCCACTCAGAAATGATCAACTGTGAATGTCCATTTTCCCTCTCCCACATCAAAGCTCTCGAAATGAGTCTCCTTCATCGACTTGAGCCGCTTCAGGTGTTTAATCGCCGTAGGTGCCTGCTCGTCCTTGATAGGATCTCTTGTTGCCTTGTCTGTAGCCCAGCATCGCAGCAGTATGATTCGGGCTTTCACATTCAAACCTGTCCCAGGCGCTGGTTTGTCTGCCTCATCGCCGTCGGGATAGACACTACACTCCTTGTCGTCAAATCGCACAAGTTCGCCAAGAAGTGCACCAAGTTTGGGAAGGCCGGTGAGGTCGACGGGCTCGAGAAAATGAATCTCCCCATAACCAACACGGCCCACAACCAAATCCGGGAAAGATGACAGTTCTTCATAGCCACACGTTTTCAACTTCGGCAAGTCTGGTGTCACCCAATAATCACCATGTTGAAGTGGCGGAGAGGTGGCTTCGATACCGTTCACGGCCTTATTCGGCGACGGTTGCCCGAGAGTAAGCAAGCTGTGTGCTGTGAATCGACCTGGAACATTGCGAGGTGCTGGCTGAACAGGTTGTGTTCGTTTCTCTGGAGCTTGAGTAGCAGATTCTTTCTCCTTGGCTGCGTCCTTTTCTCTTGCGGCTTGACTGAGCGCAGGGCTAAAAGTCACCTTCACAGAGCTACCACGCAAGTTTGGTGATCCAGCTCTGCTGAACAAGTCCGAAGCTTCAACCTTCTTATCCAAAACCAACTTCTTCACACTTTGCCTTCCTCCACTGCCCAATGCGGGACTCGCACTGCGTCCTAAGATGCCCTCAGGAGCCTCTGTGCGACTCGAGTAAAGAGGGCCTGTTTTGCCGTTCGTGAGAGACAGGTTCTGTCCAGGAATACCGAGCACAGAGGATGATGCTGATGCCCCAAAGCCCCGAAGTTTCGAACCAGCTGGGGTGTAGTTGATTGGGAGGCGCGACACTGGTGAGCGGGCAGGGATATCTACAAAAAAACCCGGTTTCTTCTTTTGTTGCTGATCAATGGGAACAGCGCGGGGACCAGGCGGAAGCATCGAAAAAATGGGCAGATTGCTGGATATAGGTTCCGCGATGGATGCCGTCAGCGTGCCTTGACCGCTTGGTACGGCCGTTGACGAGCCTAGAGTACTTGCACCAAACAATGAGGAACCCAGACCACCTGTGGAAGGCGCGGTACTGATTGCAGGGGCAACAGGTTTTTGTTGGCCAAATAATGAGCCTCCGAAGGCGGTACCCCCATGCGGCTGAGTCGCCGCTTGTGGACCTGATGGTTGGCCGAACAAACTAGGTTGCGTGCTAGTGCCAGTGGCTGCACTTGGCTGCCCCAAGGTGCCGAAGAGACCCGTCCCAGGTGCCGAAGGCTTTGGGGCACCAAAGATGCTAGTCTGCCCAGCCTGTTGCGCTGGGGTTGCCTGCGTACTGCCGAACAAACCGCTACCTGTCGGCCCCCCAAATAATCCACCAGGCGATTGAGTAGTGGTGGTACCGAATACTATCAAAACACTGTTAACCAACCACACAAATAAGATTGTGTAACACTTACAACCACCCGTTTGTTGTGCGGGCTGTTGCTGTGCAGGCTGTTGCGGCTGGCCAAAAATACTGGTACTTGTGCTTGGGGTTGTCCCGAAAAGACCTGGTGTAGGTTGCGTTGGCTGTAGCTGACTGCCGAAGAGACCGGTGCCGAAACCAGTGGTTGTTCCGGTTGGTTGATTTTGCTGGCCAAATATCGAAGGTTTTGTGGCAGTGGTTGCACCTGAAAGCTAACATCAGTGATAAGTTCCTTGACTCAAATGAGCCTATACCAAAGGCGGTTGGAGCCTGTTGCTGTTGAGGCTGGCCGAAGATACTTGTACCCCCGGCCGGTTGAGCTGTGGGTTGGCTGAAAGCGTTCGTACCGCCGAATGCACTTCCGCCTGATGTGGAGTAAGTCGGGCGAATGATGAAGGAATTGCGAACAGACACCTACTTGATTGACCGAAGGCGCCTCCAAATCCTGGAGCAGGCTTTGCTTGACCGAACGTGTTTGTATTGCCAAAGATACCAGCACCAGTGCCTGCGGCCGGCTGTTGTTGTTGCTGCTGCTGTTGCTGCTGCTGTTGTTGCTGTTGGTGTTGTTGTTGAGGCTGACCAAAGGCACCAAATGCGGAGGGTTGTTGCTGTTGGGGCTGGCTAAACGTAGAACCTTGACCAAAGATACCTGTGCCAGTACTGGTGCCTATGGTCGGCTGTTGTTGCCCAAACGCCCCAAATGCGCTCGTAGCAGGTTGAGTTGTTGGAGTTCCAAATGCGCCAGCGGTTCCACCCCCGAATATCGACCCAGTCGTAGGCTGTTGGGTCGCGGTCGGTGCCCCGAAAATACTGGTTGATTGTGTAGCGGGAGCTCCAAACGACGTTTGGCCAAATGCACCAGCGGTCTTGCGATTCTGTTGATAATCTTGCAAGCGCAATTCCTGATCCGCGGTGTTCAATAATTGGGGACCAGGGGGAGACAAAACGATAGCCTTACATCTAGAGATGTACCCCTGTAGGCAGGCGTAGCTGTGATAGTCTGGTATTGGAGGATGGTACTTGGGTTTGAAGGATCCTTTTCGCTAAAGATGGAATAAGCTGGTGAAGACGTCCCTGTCGTCACAGGTGGTGGATTGGCGTCTGTACTTGCTAGTGGACGGCATAAGCGGTAAGGTTTCATAAATATGGCACGGCGTACTTGCAGGGGTGGCACCAAAAGTCGCTGCGGGCTTTGGCTGACCAAAAAGAGAGCCTCCTCCTCCTCCAAAAGCACTCCCCGCATTCGGATTGGTGGATCCGAAAGCATTAGTTCCCGATGTTCCAGGGGCAGGAGTCCCACCAAACGCACTCCCGGCTCCAAAAGTAGAGGTTCCTCCTCCGAATGCACCGAATCCCGTGGCTGGTTTTGGAGCGCCAAAGGCGGATGTGCCAGTGGGAGCAGTGGCATTTTGACCAAACGCACCTAGCAGTATGTTGGCACCAAAACTGCAAAAGATATACGGAAACCAAACGAACCAAAGGCAGTAGTTCCGGTGTTATTTGTTCCAAGGTTTCCAAACATTGGGTTCGCTGCAGGCTGCTGTTGCTGACCAAATGCGCTGGTTGAACCAAATGCTGTAGTCGG
Source organism: Xerocomus brunneocitrinus (assembly GCA_038093375.1). NCBI lineage: Eukaryota > Fungi > Basidiomycota > Agaricomycetes > Boletales > Boletaceae > Xerocomus > Xerocomus brunneocitrinus. The sequence continues at coordinate 99,708 of JBBPSB010000019.1, read as the reverse complement.
TGGTTGAGATACGAAAAGGACACGGTTGTAAATGACTTGTCTTACCTCCGCTTCCGAAAGCGCTTGGTTGACCAAAAGCGGAACCTTGAGTCTGCTGTTGGTTCTGCGGAGGATTGGCCCAGGAGGACTGTACTGCGTTCGACCCGAACATTGCGATGAAGTAAAACACAATACGGCCTCCTCGTCGTCGCTGGCGTTCTCAAAGATGAAGTGAGCGACCTGAGGCGCGGGGTTTAAATGTTTGAGGCTCCGATGGTACCCATATTTGGTATATGCTTCCCATGATTGCCGAAAAATTAGCAACGCGCTGAACGCGAACAAAGGGAGGCAGACTTCGCGATGCCAGGCAAGGCGGATGGGCAGAAGCGAAATCCAACATTTAACACAAATGAGCGCGAGGAATCCTTTAGGAAACCACCAAAAAACGCATCCACCTACCCAATTCTCAACGAATTCATCACGCCCCATATCGAATCTTTCAATGCTCTCTTCGACGACTCCGGGCTACCCAAAGGCGACAGTAATGGGAGGGGATTGCTATCTATCGGTCTCAAGGACATAGGGGAACGTGTTGTGTTCGATGGGTCTGGACAGATTGGCACCGAGAGCGGTCAGGCCGGGTGGGGTAACCGCCTGAGCAGTGAGTTAAAACACAGATTTCCTTCATGATTTGACATGTGCATGTTGTCAGTCTGGATCGAGGAGGTATCAATTGCGACTCCCAGGGTCCCAGACCGTGATACTTGGAGTGCGGAACGGAGAGTTTACCCTTCAGAGGTATCCGATACCCACTCCGCTCTCAGGTTGTTTTCTGATTTGGATTATCACGCCAGGCTCGTGAACGACTCACCTCCTATAGGGGTCGTATGCAGGCCAAGGTTTGCTGGACAATCAACGGGGATTCACATCCAGATCAATGTGTTATGCGGGATTGTGGACTCGTCCCAATCATGGTCCGAGTAAGAGCCACGTTATTCATCTACGCGTACATGTCATCTGATTTAGTTCAGTCTATCCGATGTAACTTGCGCGGTCTTCCGTCTTCTGAGCTTGTTCGGCGACACGAAGAACCGGAAGAATTCGGTGGTTACTTCATCATCAACGGGAACGAGAGACTTATCAGATACCTGATTCTTCCTCGTCGCAATCATGTCACGTCCCTTCTCCGCCCCTCTTTCACTAAGCGTGGACCGTCTTATACTCAATATGCCGTTCAAATCCGTTGCGCTAGACCTGACCAGTCTAGTGTCACCAATACCCTTCACTACCTCTCCAACGGCAGTGCCATGCTTCGCTTCAGTTGGCGAAAACAGGAATACGTTATCCCCATCATGCTGATTCTCAAAGCACTCATCGGTGCTTCCGACCGGGAGATCTTTGAACATGTCGTGATGCAAGATTATGAGAACACCTTTCTGACTGATCGAGTGGAGCTGCTCCTGCGTAGCTTCAAAATGTACAGTCTCTATACAGGGGATCAGTGTCTCGAATATTTAGGTGACAAGTTCCGCGTTGTGTTGGGCATGCCAGAAGATTGGAACAACCGAATACTTGGTGTGTGGTTGATTCAAAAGATGGTCTTGGTTCATCTTGAAGAACCTCGTGATAAATTCCGGATGCTGGTGTGAGTTTCCCTATATTGACGCCAATGGCCACTAACGTCAGGGCTTAGCTACATGTTGCGCAAGCTCTATGTGTTGGTATCTGGGTCATGTTCTGCAGACAATCCAGATTCGCCACAACACCAAGAGGTTCTCCTCCCTGGATATTTGTATGGCATGATAATAAAAGAACGCCTCGAGGAGGCCCTTAATCAAGTTCGTAATCAGATTGCTGCAGATGTCCGAAGGGGTGAACCACCACCCGACTTCCTAGACAGTGGGTTGCTTCTTTATATTTCATTATCTAAAATTTATACCTATTTAGAGCGGTACATCACGAAAGTTACTCAAAAGGTCAACTGGGATATTGGGTCAAAGATGTCCAATTTCCTTGCAACTGGAAATCTAGTTTCTCCTTCGGGTCTCGATCTACAACAAGCTTCAGGTTTCACCATTGTTGCGGAAAAACTCAATTGGTCACGCTATATTAGTCATTTTAGATCTATACACCGTGGTGCATTCTTCGCAGAGCTCAAAACAACTACGGTACGAAAGTTACTCCCAGAAGCATGGGGTGAGTATATGCTTTTAAACGCACTTTTATGGTCCAATTAATCCTTTTGCATAGGCTTTCTTTGTCCCGTTCATACGCCGGACGGTTCTCCATGCGGTCTTCTGAATCACCTCTCCCGAACCTGTCGCATCATCACTACCCCTCTCGCTGTCTCTCACATTCCCGGGCTCCTCGTTGCTCACGGCATGACACAGCCTTTCTCAGCCTCAGTAGATGGTAGGAAAAGCCTCTGCGTTCAGCTTGACGGCCGCATCATTGGCTGGGCCCGACCGGCCATTGCAAGACTTCTCGCAGAAGACCTGAGGATATGGAAGACAGAGGGGACTTACAAAGTCCCACTCGATCTTGAAATTGGTTTCATTCCAGAGTCGAAAGGTGGACAGTATCCTGGTTTGTTCTTGTTTTCTTCGAGGGCGCGGATGATGCGGCCTGTCAAGTTCTTAGTCAACGGTAAAGACGACCAAGTTGGTTCCTTTGAGCAGGTGTATACGAATATTGCGGTGAAACCAGATGAGATCGAACCTGGTATCACGACACATGTGGAACATTCACCGACAAGTTTTCTGTCTATCCTGGCAAACTTGACTCCCTTTTCCGATTTTAATCAGGTAAGCTGATTGGCCGCCATTAATCCGCATTCACCGACAAGTGCTGTAGAGTCCTCGTAACATTTATCAGTGTCAAGTGCGTGTCGTCTGAGGGGTTTACGCAGTGATTCTGATCGTTGAGATTAAGATGGCTAAACAAACAATGGGGACCCCATCCACCGCTCTCCAACACCGAACAGACAACAAGCTTTACCGACTCCAAACAGGTCAGACTCCTGTCGTTCGGCCCCATCTATACAACACCTATGCCATGGACGCCTTCCCCAGTGGTACCAATGCCGTCGTTGCAGTAATTTCCTACACTGGCTACGACATGGAGGATGCGATGATCCTGAATAAATCTGCCCATGAGCGCGGCTTTGGCTATGGAACTGTCTACAAATCACACATCATTGACCTTAAGGATATCCGCGGGGCGTCCAAGTCGAATTCTTCCGTCACGCTTCATTTTGGTCTCGGACATGATATCAGGACGGAGGAGGGCGATCGGCAACATACTTGTGTGCAGTACTTGGATGGAGACGGGTTGCCTTTTGTTGGAACCAAGCTGAATGCGGGAGATCCAATTGCAGCATACGTGGACGACACAACTGGTCGCACTAAGTTCGTGAAATACAAAGGCGATGAGCAGGGCATCGTAGACCAAGTGCGATTACTCGGTATGCCGTCTCATTTTTTCCATACCTCTGCAGTGTACGGTGCTGATGTTTACCTCAGGTTCTGACACAGGCGACACTGAACTCCAAAGAGTACATATCACCCTTCGCATTACGCGGTCACCCGTGATTGGAGATAAATTTTCCTCTCGTCACGGTCAAAAGGGTGTCTGTTCACAAAAATGGCCAGCGATTGATATGCCTTTCACGGAAAGCGGGCTGCAACCCGATGTGATCATTAACCCACACGCGTTCCCGAGTCGAATGACGATCGGAATGTTGGTAGAGAGTATGGCTGGAAAAGCTGGTGCTATGCACGGTCTAGCTCAGGATGCAACACCATTCGAGTTCGAGCGCCTTTTTCCGATGTCCTATTCAATGCCACACTGACATAACATCGCGTAGGTTTTCGGAGGAGGACAGGGCGATCGACTACTTTGGCGAACAGCTTCTTGCGGCGGGATACAACTATTATGGTAACGAACCCATGTATTCTGGCATTACTGGCGAGGAATTCGCGGCGGACATCTATATCGGCGTCGTGTATTACCAACGTCTTCGTCACATGGTTCTCGACAAGTTTCAAGTACGAACGACAGGGCCTGTTGATCCTCTCACGCGTCAGCCCGTCAAGGTATGCTTCTTGCGCTTACTACTCCGTTTCTTTCCGCTGGACTGACAGCGGATGCCGAATAGGGCCGCAAACGCGCAGGTGGTATTCGTTTTGGAGAGATGGAACGTGATGCGCTGATCGCACATGGAGCCTCGTTCCTTTTACAAGACCGTCTCATGAACTGCTCCGACTACTCTACCGCATGGGTGTGTCGGACATGCGGTAGCATCATCTCGCTGGGCTACGACGATATCAGTCTAGGAGAAATATCGACAACTGGCACTATGAAAGCATCGGGCCCTGGCGGCGAATATTGTAGAATATGTCGTGCTGCTGCAGAGGAAGAGGGTGAGCGGGCGCGAAGAGCATTGGCTACTGGTCGAAATCCAGAGAGCGCATCCCCTGAAGTCGCAGTGGTGCTATCTACTGCGCATGTGCTTGGATCCTCTAGAAAGGCGGGGGGCATGGACGTGGTGGCGGTCCCCTATGTCTTTCGTTACCTATGCGCGGAATTGGCAGCTATGGGCATTGCGGTCGGATTGGAGGTTCGGTGATCAAGGCTTGATCATGGGAATGGGTAATATTGAAATTTCGTAGGCTATTGTCGATAAAATTCCAGATGCATACGGCAGTGAAACTGGGGGGAGAGAAACAATACGAATGCGATAGCAAGCTCAAAGGAATAATGAATAGACAAAATAGTATGAATCGATAACCGTTATAACGAGAGGAAAAATCACCAAAAGAATCCAGAGTCCGAAGGCGAAGTGTAAAAATCCGGGCATCTCAATATGAATCGCTTAGTTCCGCTCTGTGGGCTGGTGAAATGGTAGGGCCATCCACCGCTTCGAATCGAGGTTCACCTGGCTCAGTGCTACGGGAATCAAGTGAGCATTTATGCCGAGCGTCAGGTTCACCGTCTCCAAGAAACAGTTCGACGATCGCTCCTTCCAACGCATTGGCACCGAGGTCTCGCGGGAGTTGCGTAGTAGTGAGGACTCGCAAATCGGTCGCGTCCGCAATGAGTTTACTACGAGCCAAGAACATGTCCACAAGGATACGGCATTCCGCGGCGCTCGTGGCATGTTCGAGCATTGTCCGCATCTCTCGAGCATGTTCAAGCGCAGATAGTGCTGGCGGAGAAGGAGGGGATGGTGCAACTTTCTTGCGCAAGGGAGAAGAGGCCTTGGAAGACATGCGCTGGACTGCCGCTGGAGGCGAAGGCGAGAGCTGAACTATGGGCCTTGGGATCGCGTCTGTGGCATCAATACCACGTACAGGCACACTCGCAGAAGTAGCTGGGGATGGTAGCGAGGTCGGCGAAGGAGGGGACTTGATAGCCTGGATCTGTTTAGATATATCAATCTCCAAGCGCTTTTGAGATGCCGCTGGAACAGGAGAGGTGATCTCGATAGGACCTTCCTCCATTCCAGGGGAGAGCGAAGCAACGGGGGAGGCCGCCGCTTCCCCTTCCATAGATTTGCCATCGTAAGGAGTGCGTGGTTTTTGAATATAAGAATGAGCTCGCTGACGAGGATACGTTACTACTTGGTCCGCGGAATCACGTTCTGAAGAAGGTGCAGAGCCTGGGACAGAGGTAGGATAACGAGGTGGCACAGGGCGATTAGCCAGGGGGGAAAGGTTCGTCATCGACTTGCTCGAAGAATCTCCAGACCCAATAGTCATCTTGCGGGGAGCCCTAACAGTGTCACTGGCCAAGGTAATTCTAGATATCATCTTCTGTAATCGACCGGATTTCTTAGGTGTCATGGAGAAAGGAGAAAGTGAATTTTCGTTAGGAGTGAGTTCTGGGGGACCCTCAGCAAGAAAAGCAATCAGCTCCCTGGTGTTGGCTGAGAGTCCTCGTTGTCGGCCAGATTGCTTGGGGGACTTGAGCTCTCCCATACTATCATCATCCGAACCTGTCACATCTTCTAGATCGAGTGACTCCCGACTGTGCATTGTAGATCGCGTGCGAGATGGCCGGGAAATGTTCAACTTCAATTCCGGTGGGTTCGCCTTTTTCCTGAGCATGGCGCCTGAGGCTGGGCGTTGATCAGAAAGGGCTGAAGTGGATTCTGACAGCGTATGCTTGTTTAAAAACGTGCTTGATAGTGCTGTGGAGGAGTCCGTCGTTGTTGAAGATGCCCGGACACGGGCGAAAGAGGGAGCGATATAACCAGAGGCGGTTGCTGCGCTCAATTGTCGGGGGCGCGAGGTCGGCGGTGGTTTGTGCAGCAAACGATCCTCTTCGGAGCCTATGATAGAGCCTACACGACGGACAGTTGGAGTTGGACCGCTCGTGGGCGTGGCTTGCTCCGGGGAGGGATGGGATGCAATGCCATTAGGTTTTTCAGTTTTTTGAGGCGCCTTTTGTTGACCATTCGCGCGTGCCTTTTCTCTGTTCAACGCCTGATGGGGTGTCACTATGAAAAAAACAATAAGTGGGTGCTGCATACGTACCTCCATCGTACGTAGTCTGTCTGGAGTCAATGAAACCTTCATAGTCGACCCTGACCTCATCATATCGTCAAACTCTAGTGAGCGGGTATCCTCCTTGGAGGAGGGGATTAGGGAAGAGGGGGAAGAATGGAAGGGGGGATGACATACACTAAACGTGGGTGATATAGGGGACCTGTCACCCTTGCTAGCGAGGGAATGTTTTGTGTTTGCACTCGCAAAGGAATCCACTTTACGATGTCCGGGATCGCTTCCATTCATGAAATCCTGGGAAACTTTGTTATATAAAACCTTGACAGATCGCGCCCTGTCAACCGAGGGTCTAGTCGGAGTGGATGTGTTGTTGACGGAATCGGACGACAGGCGAGAACCATTGCGGCGAAATGTTGTGCCATCACTTTCGCGGGCGACCGACATACTTCGCCTTGATCTTGGCATTTTTGAGAGCGCCTCAATTTGCCCATAAACTTGCGACATAAAAATAAAACGATACGTCAATCCAGAAAGAAAGTTTATCCGACGGTGCCGAGGTCCGCACTCACCTGTCAAGTTTTTGAATAAACCGTAAATAGAACTATCTTCACACAGCGCAATGAACAAATCTTGCCCATTCGCAATCGCCCGACTGCTGTCCCGGGCTGCGACGCGACCGACATTCGACACAACGTGCCTGTAAAAAATCAATATCGTGGCTGTAGGAGAACTGACACAGCTCCACTCACTCGCAGATTGACCTTGACATCGACATGACACCGCGTCAGCAAATAAAAATCAAGCCTAGTCTGTAATTGGTCATACTCACTCTATGATCGCTGTTAAATACAAAGAAGCTGGTGCGAGGAGCGCCTGTTTGGGGGGAACGATGCCCTCTGCGTTCATGCGCTGAAAGAGGCGAGTTTCAGCCGCCGAATTGTCGTCGGTGTCGCTCAGGGTCGAGTACGCTTCACACTTGAGGCGGAGAAGCTGTAACGTTGATGTGTTTGATGAGCCTGAAACACCAAGTAGGGAATACACATAAAAGGGAAGCCACCCACCTCGAATGTCCATTCAAGGTTGAATGCACTATCCTCGGGGGCCACCAGGGATGAACGCAGTTCTGGTGTACCGCCCGTACGCTCCCAGTATGCCCTGAGCTCCAACTCGGCTTCCAGCACGGCCTCCTTACCCAAGGTAGTGGGCAACACCTTGTGCAGGCCAGTTCTGAGTTGCGTAGTCGTCAGTGCGCGTGCCGCAGTGAGAATAGTGCGCAGCAGCTCGTCAAGAAACGCGTTGATAGCGTCGAGAGCGTCGATGGAGAGTTTTGTCGGACGCACGTCGGAGAGGATAACGTCGGCGGAGCGGGAAGATATATAGCATGGTGACGCTGGGAATTCGTGACCGAGTGAGCGCTTGCAGTCGTATTCACTAGACGAGCCAGGCATTGCGCAGGATGGCAGTAAGAGAGTCGGGGAGGACTGAATTCGAAATAGACTGAGTGGCTATCTTAAGCGACCGTCACAGCCCTCTGTCACCAGTAGCCAAAAAAAAACATCACTACCGTAACTAGTACCCTCATACGGCCAGCATCCTTTCTACAGAGTCCTCCTCGTGTGACTGCCGTGCGATGCTATTCCTCGACGGGACTCCCTCTGCTGCAGTCGTACGCTCTTCACGCGGGGCGGCAGCTTCAGACCCCCAAAGCGTCAGTCCTCGCGCAGCGCTCATCGTGATCGCGGTTGAGTCTAGATCATCCAACTGTGCCGCCTTTGCGGAAGACGGCGAAGTCGCTAGCAAAAAGTCATAGTCGTCATGTCGAGGGTTCAAGCTATCCATCTCGTAGTTGGTTGCTTGGCGCGTTGGACGACTACGCATGGATGCATTCTGTTTCCTCATGTTCAACTCCACCGGGCTGAATATATTCCAGAGGACCTAACATCAACTGTCATTCAAGGCGATGAGTTCCCAAGCGCGTAATGCCTACCCATGGTCCTACAATCGCATGTCTATCAGCAGATATTTGGCACTTTGCGACACGTCTTGGTATCACGCAGTGAGACGGAAGCCGATGTGGTGGCGGACCCAAACGACTCGGGATAGCTGGTACAATGGGCTGGCAAGTAGGTTTGCGCACGAGTGGCTCCCTGCAGTCCGTTTTCTGGTGTTCAACCTCGTGTTGCATCACCTCGACGGGCTTGTCGAACTGCTTGTCGCAGCCTAGAACCCAAAAATTAGTGGAGATCATTCTCTTGAGAGTGTTTGTCACCTGCGAAGGAACATGGCAGAGGTTTTGTCGTGTGTCTTTCAAGGTGTACATCGCGTTCTTGTTCTATACCAAACTGCCTTTGACAACTCGCCCAACGACAAAGGAACGGGGCCTTGAAAATACGAGATGGCGAGACTCAGTCAATTCCGTCCACTTAGACATAACCAACCATACCTCCGAGGCTTCTTCACGAGCATGGTTTCTTAGATGGGCGAGCAGATTGGCGGCAGAATTCAATATGGCACCACAATTCGACCACCGACACCGCCGCTCTAATAAACGCGACTTGGATTCTTCAATCAACAGTTGCTCAAGATCACTATATTGAACTGTCATAAGATGAGCTAAAGATCAACGGAAGCGGGGAACGCTCTCATACGCGCTTCGTCTTGCCCTACTCCTTCCGAGTCCGAGTCTCTACCCTCTGCCATGATACGTTCCTTCATCTTTGACCTTTTGACATAGAGCGGGGCTGGTGGAATTAACACGTATACTTGTTGCTTCCGTCGTTTTCTAACACGTGGTGGTGGTGTCTCCGTCTCTCTGTCAATTTCCATCTTGTCCACATCCACGGAGTGTCGCTTCAGAGGTGGTCTAGTTTCGTCTTCCTCTAGGTCCGTCACGGGTGGCTCGGTCGGCGCTGGTGAAGCAGGTGGAGAAGGCAAGAAGAGTGGCAGCTGACCATCCAACTGGTCCTCGCTTCTTTCGTCTGGCAATGGTTCGAAACTTTGCGATACCGGCTCCACTCTGCCAGGTAAAGGGTACACAAGTTCCGAGCCCGTATTCTCTTCCGCACCGAGTGCTAATGGTGGGCTGCGCATACGTATATCTGTGCTGTCGCTGTCTCCTGCAAGGGGAATGGTCGGTTCTTCTAAAGAGAGATTCTCGAGCAGAGGAGTGTGGTTGGTGGTATTGATAGGCGAAATCGGTTGTGGTGATGTGACTGCACTAGAGGAGGTTTGCATTGGGAAATTTGGTTCCTGTGCCATTCCATCTATGGATTCATCCGAATCCTCTAAAGTGAGGTCAATCATGATTGGCCCTTCAGCGGACTGTCTGGGCTCCGCTTTCAATACAGATTTTACTATCGACTGGCGTGGGGAGATGACACCCTGCGACGCGTCCTGTACGTTCGGGTTCGCCGAAGAAATCGAGGGAGAGTTAGCCTCGACAAGAACGGCTTCTAGTAAAGTTGCTGGAGGTTTTGCTGTAGCAGGGTGAGAGTTTGATTGCGAGATGTTGATCTCAGGCAGTCCATCGCCTTTACGGTTATCAGCTGTATCCGTTGGCTCGCCTCCCATCTCCTGAGATGGTTTTTGCGCTATTTGCCCAAGGGCGTGCAAGACATCTCTAGCCAATGTCGATTTATTTGCGTCTTTAGGCGACCTCACGTTAGCGGTAACCTGTGGAGCCGCGTCCCGTTTAGGAGTTGTAACCGTTCTCTGAGTCGGAGCTATATTCCCTTGGGGAGATGTTAAAATACCCGGCGTTTGCGCGGGATGTGCTGATTTTGTCGCCTGTTCTGCATAATACTGCAATTGTGGAGCATACGACTCATGATATAGTCTTGACGCAGAATCCCCTTCGGAAGAAACACTGGGTTCGGTCGCCCGCTGAGTGGTAGATGTCGTTTTGCCAAGGGGAGTTGCGGTTGGAAGCGGCGCTGCGCTGACCACCGACGCATTTGAGCTAGGAACCGTCGGTGCCTGTTGCTGAGATGCATTTGCTGATGGCGCGGTATCAAGCGCAGCTCCTGATTGATTAGCTTGCGTCATGACAGCCTTCCAAACATTTCGAGGCAAGGAATTAATGGCTATCTTGAACCATTCGTCACTTATGCCAGACGCCTTTGCGTGGAACCAGAAAGCTTGCAGTTGCAACGTTCCGCGCTATGATGAAGATATGAAAGAGCACTCAAGGCCAAACGCAGCACCAACCTGGACAGCGTTGTGAAAGAGTTTAATAAACGTTGCTTGATCCACCTGCGTATTCCGCTGCCGTGATTGCTGTTGCACACTAACTGGCTGTGGCTGCATTCGTGATATAAGAGGCGATGGATCGATAAGTAGGGAAACACGAACCTGATGAGACTGAGTGTGTGGTTGGGGGGCACTAGTGGAAGGAACGCGATCGGCTGATGGCGGAGGGGGTTGCTGATGCGATTGAGGGGGCTTGGGAGATTGCTGAGATTGCTGCACACGTGGTTGAGGTTGTATCGGAGGTCGCAGAGGCTGGAATTGTTGTTGTTGAGGCTGTAATTGAGGTGGAGAAAGTCGTTGGGGTTGGGGTTGATGTTGATGCTGTTGATGTTGTTCCGGCAGTTTGCCAGACCGCTGGAGCTCTGAGACAGCTACTTGGTTTGAGACAGGTGTGGAGACAGGTTGTGACTGAGAATCAGGAGGTTTTGAATAAGATCCGATGGGGGTCTGGACCAAAGGTTTCACCGGCACCGCAGGAACAGTTTGAAACTGTACTGGTACACGAGAGGTGGAGTTCAATGGTTGATTATGGGTGGTAAACAGAGGTCGAGACGTAACGGACGGCTTCGAGGCGCCTAGCCCATGGTATGTCAGATTGGAGGAGCTAGAGCTTGGTGCAGCAGGTGCTGTCTTATTCCCTTCCCCGGATGAGGTGTAATATCCTAAGACGATGTCTGTTAGTGACCACAACCAAGTATCAGATGTTTGATGTACCAGAAGCGGGGTCCGCGGCTGACGGGACAATAAACTGAGGTGTATAACTAGTCCAAGACCGCACGGGCTGTTGAGCTTGTATTGGCTGAGAGCCTGTCTGCGCTGAAGGGTTATGTACCCTAGGTCGTGGTGGCAGATTTTGCGTTGTATACCAATGCCGCGTGTCGACAGGGGCTTGAGTATGCGGTGCTGCACTGTGTTGAAGGAATGGATGGGTCGTAGTTGGGGGTACGTAATGTCGAAAAGCGTCTGAATAATATGGTTGAATTTGGGGGCCACTCCGCTGATAATTGTCAGGGCGACTTTGTTGCACACTTTGAGGTTGGTGGGAGGTGGTTGAAGGAGCCAACGAAGAGTGCTGAAGTGAAATCAAACGACTGAGTGGGGAAGAGTGAGGCCAGTAAAGTGATGTTACCAAAGGAGAGGAATGTGAATCCGGTACCTCCACGAGGGTTGCGGTCGTCGGTAATATGTTCTCTGACTTGTTGCTCGGAACGCCGTTGGTGAACTGAATGGTGGCCGGACTATCGAGGAATGAGGAAATGCTCGAATCTCACAAAAGGTACCTACAGTCTCGGTTGATTTCTTAACTGTGCCAACATATTTCTGAACATGGCACCGAGTCCTCAATTTGTCACACGGAAGGAGAGGCATGACTTACTCTGCTTCACGTCCTTCCTTTGCGCGTTGCTCGAGCTGATCTACGATAAAGTTTCTGTGTGCAGCCTCATTGTTGAACCGTAGCCTCCGGGCTACCTCGTTGACTTCCTGAATCCGCTGTACATTTGTTTGGTATGCTTCCGCGGTGATCATGCCTGAGGGATTTATCATCGAGGTTGCGGCAAGCGAGATGGACAGCTCTTTCTGGCTTTGATCAGTGGCGAGAGGGTTACCACGGCCATTGTCCATGATGATGGTATGGGTCAGAGTCTGTGATGTCACGCGTTTTGTCACGCTTTCAACAGTCCTTTGCATGTCCCTCGCCGTCACGACTCGTCGTCTGGCCCGTGCATTCGCATCTGGGGCGTCGTTTGCAGCGCCTACTGCATCAGCGTACCGCGTGTTTGACCGCGAAGCGAAGCAAAGACAAAAAGACTGTGCGGCCAGCAGAGATGGGGGAAAACGGAGTCGAACCGTGGACTACATCCGCGATGAAGTCGCAGACAGGATGATGGAGCGCTTGTTGGTAATGTGTCTGCATACCTTGCGTCATTAAATTGTCTTATTCTCGAGTAGGATGTCAAAAAGAAGTTTGATACCATCGTCGATCTTGGTTCTGGGTCGGGTCATCTCTCAAAATTGTTGGAACCCAACAAGTCCCGCAGAGTCATCATGATAGATTTGAGTGGTTCGTGCTGATGGTACCACCTAGTCTGTCCTTTCACTTTGCGTCGCCACAGAAAAGATGCTTAACAGGGATCCAGACGACGAGTTTGGAGGTATCTCTGGGAATTTGGCCTGTCCAATATGTTGCCTAATCTACATTTTTCAGTCCAGCTGCAGCGGATCCAAGGAGACGAAGAGAACATACTTGAAATACTGCCACGGAATTCCCATGAAGCAATTGTTTCTTGTCTCAGTCTTCACTGGGTCAACGATCTCCTAGGTCTATCCTTTGGGCTGTGCATTCAACTGCCGTCTAATGTTGCGTTTGATCTCTATTTCAAGGCGTTCTTGTTCAAATTCAACAAGCTTTAGAGCCTGACGGCCTATTCCTTGGCGCAATGTTCGGAGGAGACACTCTCTTTGAACTTAGATCAGCCCTTCAACTGGCGGAAGTTGATCGCGAGGGAGGGATATCTCCACATGTATCACCCATGGCAGGTCTGAGCGTTCCCAATGCCTACAATTTTCGGTTGTAACCTACCTACTCAGACACAAAGGATATTTCAAACCTTCTCAACCGCGCCGGATTTACATTGCTCACGGTTGACATGGATGAAGTGCGTATTGGTTACCCCTCGATGTGGGAACTCGTCGAGGATCTCAAAGATATGGGCGAAGGAAACGCCATTCTGGGAAGGTCAGTACTTATGCAGCCTTGCTGTAGATCTTCTCGAATCTGAGGACATATAATCAGGCGACATTTTATGCATCGAGACACCTTGGCTGCAGCTTCTGCTATCTATCAAGGCAATATCCGACTACTTTCAATCCGCGTATCCGTATTCACTCATCCCACAGAGCTGCATGGCAATGAAGATGGTTCGATTCCAGCAACATTTCAAGTGATTTACATGGTATATACCAAGACTAATTGCTCTTGTCAATAGCTTATTCGTTCCTATTCAGATTGGATGGAAACCCTCTACAAGCCAACCCAAACCTCTCGAACGTGGCTCTGCGCAGACCAGTCTGAAAGATGTTTTCTAAGTTGACATGAGGGTACGTACTTGGCTGAAATGGACAATCGGAAGCTTTTATGTTGCTTAGCGTCCTCCACTCCTTGATTTTTATAACGTACAATCCTGTTTGTGCCGTAGGTTCGGTGTCTGATCCTACTCGCTGGTAATAGACGTATGTAGTGCGAGGAAGGACGCTCCAAGAGTTCATATACCTCTCGGCTCAAACCGGACCGCCGGCTATCATTACTAGCCAAATCGCAAAATGTTCAACGGTATGATATTTGCACCCATGGACATGCACTTGCCTACAGACGATGCGACCAGTCAGCCAAAGCCTGGACTGGAAGCAGAGCTATCAAACCCTCCGGGCCTCTCCAAGAAGGCACAGAAACGTGCCGCAAAAGCTGCGAGGCTTCAGGAGCTTAAGCTTGAACGCCGTGCACGTGAAAAGGAGGCGAGGAAACATAAACGTCGTGAACGCGCAACGGCCATTGCAAACGGTGAACTCAACGAAAATACCTCTCGAAAGAGGCGAAAAACAAATGCCGGTAGCGAGATGGAGATATTTGATGCGAGAGTCGTCGTCGATCTGGGTTTTGATGAGCTGATGTCAGACAAAGTGAGCGTTTCACTTCGCTCTTGTCTCCTCCATAAGATGAATCGGACAAGGACAGGAGGTCAATTCTCTCACTTCTCAGCTGGCATATACATACAGTGCAAACAGACATGCCGCAGGCGCATTTTCGGCGCTAATATTCACCTCGCTTAATGGCCGAACCAAACAAAGATTAGAAGCAATGAATGATGCGAGCTTCAGGAGGTGGTCAAGGACGGAGTGGTGGGAGCAGGGCTACGAACAATTGTGGACAGAACCTCAATCACACGAAGAAATGAATACCGGCGATCGCAAGAACATCGTTTATTTGACCGCCGATTCCTCAGAGGAGTTACTTGAGCTCAACGAAGGGGAAACGTATATCATTGGTGGAATATGCGATCACAATCGTTATAAGGTTGGCGCACAAAAATGTTGTGTGGACCTAGTCTGACCGGAGGTCAATCACAGAATTTGTGCTTAAATAAAGCTATCGACTCGCAAATCCGTCACGCTCGCCTCCCAATCGGCCGTTACATCTCACTTGCCACTCGCAAGGTACTTACCGTCAACCAGGTTCGTGTCCCAAGTTCATGGCGTGATTCCTCATTTTACTTGCTAGTCCCTGATATCTGAAACGGGGACGTCATCCAGCCACCCCGTCCTTCATCCCACGCTACTCTGGGCCTTCTGACTCCGTGCTTAATCTGACGTTGCTCCTGTAAACAGGTTTTCGAGATTCTCTTGAAATGGATCGAAACCCGCAATTGGGAGGATGCCTTTTGGGCTGTTATACCGAAAAGGAAGTTTCAACTACGGGATCAAGGTGGAGAAGGAAAGCACGAAGCCTCAGAACAGGAAAATGATGGCGGAGGTTCTGACATCGACAGCATTGAGGCGGTGCACATTCAGGGTGAGGCTGAAATCAAGGTTTTGGACACGGGTACACTTAGTGTTGCCCACTCACAGGGTGGGCGAGAGAACTAACAAATACAAATACACTTGGCGATTGTGGTGGGTAGTACTACATAGTTGCTCTGGGTGATTGGCTGAATGGGCTGGGTTATAGCAAACTGTCGGCTTGTACATATGATGTTCAAAGTGTAATTGCTATGTGCCCCATGGCTGAGTTGGTTACAGCGTCCGACTGTTAATGACTATCGGAAGGTCGTGAGTTCGAGCCTCACTGGGGCAGTCTTTTTGCCCTTCATCTTCTCCCGCAAACTTAAGCTTAATCCCCCGCAGCCAACCAACCCATACACTAATGGTCTTTAGCGTCCTGCAGAAACAACATCGGATCGTTTTTAGAGTGCTAGCAATGTATCCCGTATACTAACTAATCCCATTATTGAGAGTGATACATGGTGGCCTAATGTGATGGAGCAGGTGGATAAAAGAACACGAGGTAGAATGATACACACGATGATGCACATGGTGAACACATCTCCGCCAGACAGGCTCCAGCCGCGGTGCGGCCATAAATATGATACGGCATTTACCCTATATCCCCATCTTTCGCACCAGGATCTGGAGGGACTGGCAACGTCGTTTGTGGAGCGGTCACACCTAATGGCCGAAACATCACTTTCATGCGCCGGGGTGGGTCGTCGCCTGGTTTCATCGCGGTGGCTCGACCGCCGACTGGTTCGTCCCTTTTTTGAGCGCCAAGATCGGCGCGCTTGGGTTTGCTGGCGAGACGTTCCAAAATTTCGTCTTCATCATCATTTTCTCTTCGCCGCTTTTCGGACAACCGTATAGGGGGCAATTGAGGCTTAGGGTTCGGTTTGGGTGAGGAGGTGCTGCCTTTTTGGCGTAGGAGTGATTCCAGAATACTGTCATCCTCTTCGTGGCTGCGCCGCCGGGGAATAGAGGACGGTCGGGGGATTTGACGATGCGCTAGCCGGGGGCTCGGTGGTACATCAATGGAGGGAGAAAGCGGTGTAGGTGAGCTTTCCTTGGAGAAAACTCTCGATGGAGTAACAGGGGAGGATGTTTCTGGAGGAGATGAGCGGGGAATTTCCTCATCATCGTCGCCATAGTCTAGAAGAGATGGCAGGGGAGGTGTACGAGGAAGGACAAGACCTTGAGGTCGCGGCAGCTTGGACGGAGCGATGGGGACGCGTCGTCTGCGTTTTATTGTGTGTAATGGGGAACCGGCGGCAGCGCGACTTGCAAGAGCTGAGCTAATGAATGGTGGTGCTGCATCACCTTCGTCGTCGTCACCGTTGAAGTACTCCTCTTCCTCCGCGTCGATACTACGGTCAACGCGACGGGAATCAGTGGCGTTTCTGTAACACATTAGCAATCATGCTTTTTGTGGCTCACTCCGGACTTACCGATCAGTCCTTGTTTCTTCTAGAGGTAGAGGCTCGACGTTGATCTCCCAACGGCGTATAAATGCAGAGAAGCGTGGCCCGCCCAGCCTTGTTTCCCTGAGCTTACGGACGATGTCTCCATGAACTGTCATACAGTGACTAATGATGTCTTTGATGTTCTCCTGCAAATGTGAAGTGAACTTGGATGTAAAATACTGAAGACATGGACTTTACCCGTCGCATGTGCTCAAAGAATTCTTGGCACGACGCACTCAGTAGACTATCTCGATGTGACTCCTGCAACGTGAGTTCCAAGATAGGCTTGAAAACATCCAGCTTCATAAGATGAGCGAGAAAGTTCTTGTTGTTTATCTTGAGGCATATTCGAAAAAATCGGAATGCAGCTATAATAAAGGCAGAATTGAGATGTCAGGTTCGAAAAGCCCCCCCAAGAACCATCACAGACCCAGGCAGAGGTGCTTATCTCGAGCGCCGAGCAATGTAGCCACGCGAGCGGATATATTTGACGAGAGCATGTAAAAATGACTTCGAAAAGCATGCTGTTGAGCGAAATTGCAAAGTAAGTCGGATAAATATAGAAAAAGATTAGTCTTCTCTCGCGAGAGCTTCAAAGCTGGATCTAGGATAATTTTCTTCAATGCGCGTTCCGACGTTCGGGGCATTTACTCACCTGTTTGCTTCCTGAAGTCTGGTATATCACTGTATGGCCTGAATAGGAGCTCTAGGCAATTCTTGTAGAAATAGTCGAGAAATCTCTCGGTTCCCGGATCATCTTTTGGGCGGGCCAAAATTTTTGCGCTGATAACCGCCTAGATTACATTGTCAGAAGTGAATTGGTGACTCCAGAAAGGCACGCACAGGTGTACCGGGACCGCCAACGTTCTGTGAAACATCTAGCAAAGCTTTCAGTGCGTCGCCAATCTGACACTGCACTGCCACGTCACGACTCTGGACCATGATTCGACACATTAGCTTCAAAAGTGTCTCTGCCTTGTCAGCCCCTAGCCGACCGGCCTCTTTCTCCCTTTCAAGAGCGGCAGCCTGTTTGCATACATGCCCCCGAACGCCATGCAGATCGTGATCAAGCAATATAGCCATAATCTCGCCCGCAGCGCTGACCACACTCTTTGACGTCTCCACCCCTTCAGGCAGCGAAAACGCCCACTGCACAGCGAACAAAATTCCTCGATCAACCAATGTTCGGAATAGTGCCAATCGTGCAGGTAGTTGGACATTCTTTCCCATCGCGCAGAGCTGTTGAATGAGTGCGACGACTTCACGACGGAACGCAATGTCGTTTTCAGTGAGATTGCCTACGGGACCAAATGAAAACTGCCTTGCTGTCCGCGTCCCGTGTCCGTTTGGAATCCTGTCATTAGGCTTCTTCTCCGGGCCGTTTGACCCACTCTGATCCTCTTCATCCTCCGATCCCGTCCCAGGACCAGCAAGCACTTCCTCACTCACGTACAGCCTGACTATATCGTGAAGGAAGATGGAATCGTTTTGAATGTGGTTGATGATGTCAATTTGGTTGAAGATGATGCAAGAGTTTAAAACATTAAACGTCGAATCATCAAGCGCGCGCGCAAGAACGACATCCTTGAGAAACTGAAGGCGGTAGGTATGGTGAACCTTCTTTCGGATAACGTCTTCTCGGATTGGAATAGGTTGGTGGAAGTGTGTGTTGACGTGGAGAAATTCACGATAGTTGGCCTTGTGTGTGGGAAACTCTGGGTCATCTAGGTCGCCAAGTCAAGACATGAAAGGCAGAAAAAGAGAACAACATACACTCGAGCATCCCTACCACTCCAAAGAAGATGTCGTCTTCGAGTATATGCTCGTAAATTCCATGGTCATTCATCATCACTGCAACGATTTTTATACGATCCTCACGAAATAAATACTCGCACTTACGAATTGTTTGCATAAGGCTGCAAAGGGCATGAAGGTTATCTAGGCTCTCGAGATCTTCCGCCATATTCAGGACATCGATGAGGGCCTTGATGTAGTGCTGTCATTTCTGTTCACATGTGGCCCGAATATATGTAGGACTGCATGATGCGGCTCACCTCGCGCTGTATGTATTCGCATATCTTTTCCTTGATTGCTTGACCCCTCGAAAGAGTTTTGATTGCGCCCTCGATATCTTGTATGTTGCCGAGCTGAGGGGTGGGCAGATGGCCAGTGCGGAGAATATTAACAGTAGTTGCAGAGTGCTCTCCCCCTGGAGACGACGAGCCAATGCTCTGATCTTCTGGGTGTGACTCGATGAGATATTTACAAAAGATAATATCATGCTGACCTCCAGAGTTTAAGTGGCGTTGGACCTCTATAATGAAGTTCCAAACCTCCGCACATCCTTCGGCATCCTGAAAGCTCAAGGCGTAGTCGGCTCCGTTGGGTTCCGTCCATACTATCAGGCTCTCTATAGGTCGTATGAGCGCCGTACAACACGAATTACTCCACAAAAATGCACGGAGGAGTGCACACCTTGCTGCCGCTGGTATACGTCATTGGAGCGGATGGCAGTTGAGAGTATGATTTTGTTGAAATCCAGCTCAGAGCGCGCAACGAGGTATGCTTGATTGGCGTCGTCCAGTTGGCCAGCGCAGTATGCAGTGCCCTGATCAACCCACCGAGAACCAACGAGTTCGTAAACCTTTGAAGAAGGTGACAAATGTCGGTCAGAGTGGGCCCTTGATGAAGTCATACAAAGGGTGAGGATGGAAATGAACAGGAGGGACACGTAGGGATGTTGAATAAAAGAAGTGTGTTTTCCCAGTGAAGTTTATCACGTTTTTCGCATGAGGGGAATATGATGGGGGCTGGGCATAATGCCACAAACGAGAAGCTTACCTTGACACGTTTTAGCTCTAATGAAGACTCAGGTGACTGCTGCAAGGTATCTTGCTGGGTGACTGCTGGGTCTACGGCCTCGACCATTGTGATGTGGTCGTCCTTGACATGGTCACCAACGTGGTCGATGTCGCTAAAGATGTGGTCACGAGAACGTTGGAGTGCCATTTGAGGAGGAGGGTCGTCCAAGGCGGTGTCAGAGTGCGCGAGACAGGCGAGCCCGAGCTCGAGGGCTACCTGATGGTCGTGTGTGGGCAAGACAGCGTGGTGGGAGGCCGATAAAAGGTCATGGTCGAGGATGTCGGTGTCGGAGCCGTTGTGGGACGTAAGAGAAGACGATGGCGCAGCGCCCACGCCGCTCATGACAACCCAGACGGCGCTTTCACAGTAAAATTCTAACGCGAAATCCCACCTGCAGAATTCGCGAGAGCTGTTCCGGTTCAAGGTCGTGTTGTCCTTTGAACAACTAAACGACAGTGACCCCGTGGGAATTTCCAGTTGTCCCTGTACGGTTGCGTTCGCGTCCTCGTTGCCGTTCCCGCGAATAAGACAGCGCTGGTTGCCATCGGTGTACCCGTTTACTTCCCGCAATGAACGCCCTGTACGTCTTTTCCGACGTACAATGTACCGCAAATCCAAGTTGTGCCACTGTGGGAATGTGACTTATCTTTAATTACGTAATTTATTCGAAATATTAATTTCTACTCGCTTATCACCCTCGTCTTCTCTCCACTCCCTCAAAATGACCAGATCAACGACGGCGTTCACCGTCGCCGGCATTGCTGTCGGTGGTCTTGTTGCATATGCCGTGTACTTTGACTACAAACGGAGAACGGACTCGACCTTCCGAAAACGACTGCGTATGCTTACTTTTATTCTGCTGCCTCAACAAGACTGAGTGGTCATCATCTAGGCAAGGAGAAAAAGCGCGCAGAAAAGAGCCAGACACCTTC
Organism: Xerocomus brunneocitrinus; assembly: GCA_038093375.1. Classification (NCBI taxonomy): domain Eukaryota; kingdom Fungi; phylum Basidiomycota; class Agaricomycetes; order Boletales; family Boletaceae; genus Xerocomus; species Xerocomus brunneocitrinus. Next base: position 79,176 of record JBBPSB010000019.1, on the reverse strand, counting down.
GGAGGCATCAGCAAACATAGGGGGTGTTAATCCAGACGAACTCATCAGCGCATTGGAGAAAATCCGGAACGAACAAGTCCCTACTGATCATGACGAGAGACATCAATATTTTATGACGCAAGTTAGCATGGGGGAGACCATGAGTGTGAAGGGTCTGTCAACTGAGCCATTTTTAAGACGTTCGCTCACGTGTCAACAGGACCCGAATTCTATATGCCTGCTGCACTGTGCTTCTACCGCGCGATTCGGGTGTACCCTGCACCTCTCGAGTTGATCATGGTCTACGAAAAGAGTCTTTCTCCTCCCGTATTCCAGGTTAGTCGTTGTATGTTATGTCCTTCATGCACTCATCTCCTCCGCCTCAGCTTGTGATGCAGCTTGTCAACTTGGACGTGAGTTCAGCTCCTTCGTCTGGAGGGGAGGGGGCGGCTTCTGTTCCTGAAGAAGACGACGAATTGAGTCCCTCGGGCCCACCCTCGGAAGCGTCCTCTCAGGAGTGGGACAAGGTCACAGACTCAGGCACCCAGACGCCTGCGCTATGACTTTGAGTCATCTTACACACGCCTTTTGAACGTGTAATGCACGCTGCCGTACGCTGTGTAGTCGCCATCGTTCATGTACCCCCTGGCCCCCTTCATCATCCCTATAATATCTGTTTGCTTCCTATTCGTTTTCTTCAATGATCTGATATGAATGTTCTTTGCTTTCCGGTGTCGCTGCTCTTGGATCCGCTTGAATAATCGCCAAACTGCTTGAAACCATTGTCCCTGCAGGTCAAGACTCGCGCCGAAGGTATGCCCTGCCGATCGAGAACAAAAGCATTCGAACTAAGTCATAATGAACAGGTTACTACAACTCTTTTCCACGTAAAGAGATGAATGTTGCCATTCAAAATGTCGAAGTTCCTCAGGAGGGCAGTGGGCAGTCCGCCGCTACGACCATGCGCAAGAAGGTCATGGTTTGTACGAAGGATTTCGAACCTGGTGACCTGATATATAAGGCAGGTACCAAACCTCCACTTACCAACGCTCAGTCTTGATGCGTTTCTCTTGCAAAACCATAGGAGGAACCCATCGCCACTGCTCTTGATGCGGACCTCCAAGGAAAGGGAATCCATTGTAGTCACTGCTTGTGTTCCGTCGAGGGAGATACTGCTGTCCGTCCTGACGCAGACCGCTTTGATTCGGTCTATTGCTCGAACGATTGTCTTATCAAGGCAAAGACCTACTCGCAAGGCATACTCTTCACACTCGAACCACCCCTTCCCGAACACCTGATCCCTGAAGCCGCTGACTTTTCCAAGGATGAGAGAGATCGCGCCCAAGCCGCGTTTGCTGAATACATCAAAAAGAATGGCAAAGCTGCGCCAGAGCTGATGGCACGCGTCATTGCACGCCAAGTTTCCATCGAGACGGGACAAATGATGTCGTCCATGGGGCACCCACCGTTGGTAAATGCCGGTGTAGTGCCAACGGACGATGGTGACTATACGTTCAATGACCATCTTGAACGATTGCGCTACCTTGACGTGGCTCCCTTTGACGAGGGCGGCAAGCTGTTCAAAACCTTGCTGCAACTTGCAATTCCAGGGTTGGAGCACCTCGCAACCGAGGAACGGCTCTCTGTTTACCTTGGCATGATGGCATACAACGCATTTGGTGTCTGCTTTGAAGGTGGCAGGAATGATAAGGTGAGTGCGCAGTCTCCGATTATGCGCATACGCTCACAGTATTTGTATTACTCGTATAGCCGGCACCAATGGCGAGGCCCGAGGATGTGGAAAAGACGCGCACACCGTATGGTACTCAAAAACAGGTTGGGGCCGGGTTCTACTTGCTATCCTCTTACGTACGTATTTCCAAGCACCTATGTGTGAAACTAAAGTTGACCTCGCACCCGTTCACGCAGCTCACTCATTCATGTAATCCATCTGCTCGGCCATGCTTCGACGGTACATCCGAGCTGCATCTCATTGCCACCCGCTCTCTCAAGGCAAGAGACCAAGTTACTATTGCGTATGTCGACGTCACCCAACATGATGATGAGAGCATACAAGATTGCCGTCGCCGAAGGCGCATGGAACTATCCCGGGGGTGGGGATTCGCGTGTACTTGCTCTCGGTGTGCCTCGGAGGCTGGCCCTGGCAATGAAGCAGACAGTGAACCGATGGACAAGTCCAAAGTGTCCGAGGTTGTATCGAAGCTCGAGGGCGTGTAGAAAATGCCTAGAACAGAGGGGCATGCCCTGGAATCAAAGTGTAGTCCGTTCGAATTTTCATCCCCACCACTCATTTTTTACGGATAGAGGTTATTGTACCAGGACGCTCGTTTTAATGACTTTTGGATAGTAGCACTCGCACCTGATTTGGGCCTTACTTGAGTTATCGTATCTATCATGCATTATCTTCCTCACTCATCTAGCTTAGTCTCTAAGGATGTGAAGAAGGAAAGATGAAGCTAGTAACTTGAAGTGAGGTTAGTAATAGACACCTTGATTAAGATTCGCCGAGTCCCTGGTCAAGCTTAGTCCGATATGTACTTAGTTGATCTACATAGTTTTGCAATTGTAGATTTATGTCTTGGTGTGGACAAGTCACAAATGAATGTCAGACCTTGTATATGGTTCCCATCGCGACTGCATCGGATAAGTCCAGCCTTCAGGCACACTTTCTGCTAGTAGTAGTACTTACTTGGCGTCAACGTTGTCGCTTTGTCACCGAGGTATGCAGCGTTCAAGCACCAGCACGCGGTCATCAACGTCAACAGCCACCAGCCCACCCGCAGATTATGTTTACTTTGAGCGCAGCTCTTCTGGTTTCTCTGATGATGCCATTCCTCGAGCCAAAGCTGCGCAACTAAAGCTTGAGCATTTCTATAAGGTTGCCGTGGAGGCTGCGATCGAGCGAAACACTAGGTACGCATTACTGTCAACTTCAGCGTCAGCATGAGCATCATGTTGATGTTGGACTCGTAAGGCGCGTAGAGCTGGAGAGAAAGCTTCAAACAGATGTCATGATGTCGGACGAGAGGAAGATCCGTCATCTGCAGCAGTTGGGGAAGAAAGAATCAACATTCCTTCGCCTTCGACGAACACGTCTAGGTCTGGATGACTTTAGGACGGTTAAAGTGATCGGGAAAGGCGCGTTCGGGGAAGTCAGTGCGGGGTTTCGTGTCTTATCGCCTTGTCATTTCCTTCTGACTCTGTCGCCGATGTAGGTTCGCCTCGTTCAGAAACTTGACACTGGCAAGATTTATGCGATGAAAACTCTCAAGAAAGACGAGATGCTGAAGAAAGATCAAGTACGTGTGTGTTTTCAAGTAGTAACTAGCCGTTATCTGAGACAATGCATGGCTTCACAGTTGGCTCATGTCCGCGCTGAGCGTGATGTTCTCGCAGAATCTAATTCCGCCTGGGTTGTGCAGCTCTTTTATTCTTTCCAGGATGCTCAGACGCTATATCTGATCATGGAGTTTCTTCCCGGTGGAGATCTCATGACCATGCTTATCAAGTATGACACTTTCTCGGAGGATGTCACTCGTTTCTATATAGCAGAATGTACCCTCGCCATTGAGGCAGTTCATAAACTGGGATTTATCCATAGGTGGAGAGATTTCCACACTTCTGGCGCATTTGGCGCATTTCTTAAATGTTCTTTTGCAGAGACATCAAGCCGGACAATATACTGATAGATAAAGATGGTCACGTCAAACTCTCTGATTTCGGTCTTTCAACGGGGTTTCAAAAACAACATGATTCCAGTTACTATCAGAGGTTGTTGGATTCAGCAAGCAATCCTCAATCAGCCGCTTCCGCAGCGCGGAACAGCGTTACGGTGAACGCCATTCACTTGACTATGTCCAGTAAGGATCAGATTGCGACCTGGAAAGCGAACCGGCGTAAGCTGGTATGCAGGTTTTTCTGTTCAGCATCCCAAGTACACTAATGCGATACAACATTCAATTTACAGGCATATTCCACTGTAGGCACACCAGACTACATCGCGCCAGAAATATTCCAGCAAAAGGGATACGGAAATGAGTGCGACTGGTGGTCGCTTGGGGCAATCACGTTCGAGTGCCTGGTTGGGTATCCACCATTCTGCTCAGAGTCAACGCACGAGACGTATCAAAAAATCATGCAATGGCAACATTACCTGGCGTTCCCAGATGATGTTCATTTGAGCCGTGAGGCTGAGGACTTGATCCGCAGGTAAAGGCCCAGATCATTTGCCCTCGGGTATCATATTGACAGTATGCTAGGCTCATGACTTCCCCAGACCGTCGATTGAATCCAGATCAAATTAAGAAGCACCCATTTTTCTATGGGGTTGATTGGGACGCCATTCGCCGTATCGATTCCCCCTTTATACCCAACCTTCGCTCAATAACAGACACCTCTTACTTTCCTACGGACGAGATTGATCAAAGCCCTGCGGAAGTGCCTACCGCAACTGCTGGTGGGGCACAGAAAGATCTTGCCTTCCTCGGGTGCGTAGACCGCCTTTTCAGATCGGATCTAACTTAGCTTTTTTTCAGGTATACCTTCAAGAGATTTACAATTTCATCCCATGCTTTTTGAATTATAGACCAGTTGGTGTAAGTATGTGGAAAAATGCGAGCCTGATGACCGAATATGTAATCTGTAACTTGCTGGGACAGAAACCGTGCCTTCGTTCTGTGTATAAAATTATATATGTACATCTTTTGTTTGACTTGAATGTCTTGAAATTGAAACGAGCGATGTCGATGAGCACCGGAGGCCTAGGGTTGGTTTCCATTCAAATTGGCTGATACATCATCCCAAAAAAACGCTTTCCACACGCGCTGAATGCAACCGTGTTAAAGGCGTTCTTGACCACCATTTCCAGGCGAGCCTTACACATCGTTTGCAACCACTGGATGGCAGAAATCATCGACCTCACCGTGTCTCCACAACGCGAGATCATTGAGATCTCATCTGATCAGGCCAACACTCCTGGTCCCCGCAGCCGAGCACAAGTAGACAAGAAACGGAAGAGGAAAAAAAGACAAACGCCCAATGGTCTGTCCAGTGATGGCCCTACCAATAGTTCTGCCCAGCCTTCGAGGGCCCATTCACAGGAAATTGGAAACGAACCCGGCGAGCCCAACAATCCGACGCCTCAGCCTCAGTCTACGTCAACACCCCAGCGAACACCTCCGCCTACCACTGATGAACCTGGCCTTTTTTTCTTCGACCACGCGGCTGCACCAATAGCTGGGGACATTAGCCCTGCGGAGCTGGGGGAATCCAACGGAGATGACAGTAAATTATTACTGCCATCTCATGTTACGATTTTCCATGGCAATGGACCTACTTCTGTCTCGGTAATCCCATCCCCGAAACCAAGCTCAGATGACGAACAATACATAGAGTATCTGGATTATGAAGATCGCAAGGTCTGTTTCGTCGTGTCTGTTCTATTGAATCTGCTACAAATCCTGTTCAAAGGGCCCTGGGTTGACTCGCTATTTCGAAGTTGAAGAGCAAGCTAACCAATCGCGGTCATCAATTTTCAAATGCAAGAATTGTGGTGCAGAAGGCGACCATAAGAGCTATGATTGTCCCGTACTGATAGTAAGCCACACAACCTTGAGTGCGGATTATTGCTCATGTACTCTTTCAGTGTCTGACTTGTGGTGCACGCGATGAACACTCTACACGAAGCTGTCCGATTAGCAAGACGTGTTACACCTGCGGTATGAAAGGTCATATCAATAAAGTACGAATACCTTGTGCTTTGTGCTGTTCCTTGTCATAACATGTTGTAGACGTGCCCCAATCGTTTTTCTGCCCATGCCGTGTCATCTGATCTTCATGGTGACTGCGAGCGCTGTGGATCTACAGAGCATAAAATGAATGTGCGCCACTACCAATGCAGACATCTATAGGGACTAATTTGACTGCACCATATCGTTCTAGGAATGCCCGACTCTTTGGCGCATATACCAATATGTCAGCGAAGGAGAACACGTTTTGATCATACAGAGCCGAGAACAAAAGCAACGACTTGTCCTTGGCGACGGAGGCGAAGGGTACATTGGAGGAGAGATGTGGTGTTATAACTGCGCGAACACGGGACATCTAGGAGACGTGAGTGAAATTTCTCATTCCACCGATCTTTTGAGTTTTATTGTAGCCTTAGGATTGTGATGAACTCCCGCATCCAACAAACATTCCTAAGGAATATTCTGCGTTTAGCTCCCACAACATCATGTCTGGGCCGTTTTATGACCCTGCTACGGAGCCGGTTTCTATTAAACGTGGGCAGAGGGAGGACGATGACCGACGTCGTTTACCGGACGATTGGGAAGAAAGCGCCCTAGTGGACGTTGGCAAGCGAGGAAAGAACAAGGACAAAGAATGGCTAGAGAAAAGATTCAGAGAGCAGGAGGATGAAGGCGAGGATTGGTTCAATGACATCCAGAACGTGAAGAAGAGAGGTATGGATCGGCAAGCGCCACCGCCTGCCCCGCCGCGTGGAAGGGGGTTAAAGTTTGGAATGCTCAAAGATGAACGTTCCTCCGCGCCACCTTCATTGCCTAACAATGGGGGTGGATTGAGCCTGCTCGCGCGGATCGGTGACGCCCCTGGAGGAAGAAATCGAAGGAAAACTGATCGTGATGACCGACACGAACCGTCGCAGCGATTCGATAATTCTATTCGTATTCGGGGAGCCGCAACTGACCAAAGAAACCAGGAAGGTAGGTATGCGAATTCAAGCAAAACCAATTGGGAGCGCGGTCAGGAGGCAGGAGACAAGGCAGGAGGACACCGGGGGTCGAGACGGAATCATGGTCCACGCTACAAAGGTGGCTACGATAGATGACGATATGGATAGAGTGTAGTAGTAAGTTACTACCATTGCACGGTTATACCCGACTCGAGGCCATCGTGTGACTTGGACCACAATGTTGGCTGGGTTGGTCAATTCCCCGACGCTTGACCTAGTTGGGGCTCGGTCGAGGACTGCATCGTCCAAGCCTGCGCCTACCACAGACCCGGACACGAATCAGTCTGGCATCAGTCCCGTCGCCCGCGCTGCGATCTCCATCGAGTACGCATCCCTGCGACACGATGGGCATTGTCCAACAGGCATCTATGTCACGCCGTCTACAGAGAGCATGCTTATCTGGGACGCCGTTCTTTTCGTGCACAAAGGCGAGTGATGCCCATTCAGAAGCCGAGAGCACCTTTATCAACTCTCGTGCGTTCTCCAGGCCACTATTCAGGTTCTGTCCTCAAGTTCGTCATCACATTTCCAGACAGTTATCCCGATCGACCTCCTATGGTGCGCTTCGTGACGGACGTATTCCACCCACTCGTTGCGAGCCAGACGGGCATGTTCAACTTGGTGGCGCGGTTTCGACCCTGGAGGTAGACTGCTTGCCCATCAACTCTGTACACAACAGGCTGACGATCCGATGGTGCCGTAGACCAAAGGAACATCATGTTCACGACATCCTGTACTTTGTAAAGACGGCGTTCAAGGAGTGCTCACTCGAGAAGCTGAACGAGTTGGACGTAGTCAACAAGGAGGCTTTCAAGTACGTGCCGTCTGTCTTACCATGTCGAGGGCTTACATTTTATTAGGCTGTGAGTCCATCCTGCACAAGGCTGGTATCTTTGTCACACCCATCACCGTTGCGCGCTATAGGTATAAAGAGAATAAGCCGTCTTTTACAGCTCTTGCTCAGCAATCCTCGCAGTTGTCGCAGTCCCCGAGCACCCTCTATGATGCTCCCAGTTCAAGGAGAGCTTATTCATTTCGTTTCGCTCCAACAAAGCCCGAATACGTCGACAAGGTTCTTGAGACACTCTCAATCCACCCGCTGGGCATTCAGTACAAAACACGCTAACATCATGTAACGTTCAACCCACTGTCGAGGATGCGATTGCAGCGTGTTCAAACGAGAATGTCTGCTCCACTTAGTCTTGTGCCCACTGTTCCACTAAAGCGGGATACAGCGATTTTCAACTCCATTGATTAGCGCCGTGCTCGAATAGTTTAGACTACTGATTTATGTATATATAGATCTATAGTTTCTCAACGATCTAGGAAATCAGACCTTGCAAAGTTCCGAAGGGAATCAACGCCCCAAGAATTCGTGGCTGGGATCATCGCTACTGCTGTTGTCATTGACACTCGATGGGCTAACGTTCAAGTGGTGCACCGCTTCAACGTAGGTGTCCGTGCCAGTATCATCGTCCTGTTCTCGGACCATCAGTATGACCGCCAGGGACTGAATAGTCTTGCGTACCTCTCTGACCCTCCCAAAATGCTTGGAAAGCTTCTCAATTACCAAACTGTACGGCAAATGCTGAGTTAATTTCCTGAAACCGCTGTGTGAGCCGCCAAGTTTGCAATCAATCCCCAGTAAACTGATTACCGTCGAGGCTGGACATTGAGAGAATGCCGAGCATCCAAAGTAGAGTCGAGCACATTCGACGAGTGCGCGCCCTCACTCAGAGAGAGCTTGATAGAGTACTCCTTGTCAGAGTTTCCACGACCAAAGTTCCTTTCATAGAGCTCGAAACTGTAACATAAAATCAGCAAGGCCTCTACTCAACACAAGGAGTGGTCAACGGACGTGATGTGGGACTACGTTGCATATCATCAACTGACTCCATCACGCTGAGGAATGAAGGTCACGTACGCAGTAATCTAGTTCCGGGATTCGTCTGTTGGCTATGGGCAATCCAGATAGCAGAACGAGGTTGACCAAAGTGTGGATGTGGCTCTCCTTTGTGAAGTAAAGAGTGACAGCACTTCCTCCGTTGTTACGGGCAGATTCGAGGTCCTCAACCACCTTTCGAAGTAGGGGAAGTGATGTCAAGACTCCTATTTCTTCCCTACAACCGAGAGAACAATGAGGTATATCATGAGGGTAACATAAAAGTGGATGATACATACTTTTCATCGGGATCAATGCCATACTCTTGGGGGGCGACTAGATCAAAGAGTGCTTTTGCACGACCATATAGTTCGTGGAGCTTGCGATCTTGTCTTTCATTCGGGACTGTACCTTTTCCAGCATGTTCGTCAAAGATGGCAAACAGGAAATGCCGATGGTGGAGGGCGCAATATTTAATGGTGTCGTATAGCTCAGAAACCTATGGCAGGACATTGAAAATGAATAGATGGAATATGACATGGCCTTCTCTGACTTACACGAGAAGGATCAAACTTTTTCTGCTCCACATCACAAAAATCTTCAAAAAGCTTTTCCCAGAGTTCTCGGAAAAGCCAGGGTTCATCACCACAGCACCTGAGAGGTGTTCGAGGCGGGTAAATCTGAGATATCACCACACACATACCAGCGCTCTTGGATCTTGTCCACATTCAAAGTTTCAAAGTTTTTGCGCATGATGGCGCGGAACGAACTCAGAAGCTCGATCACTTCCTGAATCACGAGATAAGACGGAGAGAAGTAGGTGCCAGTGTTCACCTACTTTCACAACTTCAACTGGCTCCTTCTTCATGCTCTTTGGCCACGTGAGTTCTGGTCGTTTCTCGGGCTCACCAGGCCTAAGCAATATCTTGAGGCGCTTCTTAACATCATCCATGAGATCCTTTGCCGCATTTGAGTCGTCTAAAAGATCTTTGCGGACGATGAGAGCAGGGGGTCCTCCATTTGAACTCGAACCGTTCCTGTGTGACGGTATATTGCTCGAAGTATCATCCAGGGAAGAACGGGAAGAAATCGAGCTGGCAGAAGAAGATGGCGGATAGTTTGATTGATTGTCAACCAAAGCGGCAGCGAAAATTTCCGCAGATGCAATGACGCGTCGCTCGGATGAAGTGTAGATCTGAAAGGTAGGTTAGTCACACGCAACTATGATATCCGCCTCATGTATTACCGTGACATTCTTGAGGGCATCCTTGTCTAGGAAACATGAGTAACCGATCCGCACCGAGCTAGAACAATAACCCACTCATGATGGAAAGGTCTTTTTTCATATTTTCGCCGAGATCTCTGGATTGGTATCTCGCGGAATGTGTGAACTGCCAGTTACGATGATGAGGGGGACATCGAATGGCAACATACAGGACTTTACCTCACCACCCCATTTGAATACCAAAGTCAACTTTATTAATCGCCGTGGCTGGCCGGCATGCCGCTTCGAATATACAGGCTTGAGCTGCGTCTTCGTTCCGGGCAGGTCGATCTTGCTGAAAAGGGCTTTATTCAATTGTGTGAGCTTTGCAAGATCATCACCCGCAGCGCCGAGAGACTTGGCCTCCTCCACCGCCTTGGCAACAAGGTTTAATTGCTTCCTCTCGCGAAGTATAATCTCTTCCTTCTCGCCGTTCAGCAAGCGGACGAAAGGTTGCGTCCAGACATCATCGATCGGAAAGTTGAATTTCAACTTTTGCTTTGGTGTGCGATCAGCATGACGGAAAACGGTCACATTCGCTTTGAGGCACCAGCTTGCGGACTGAGACACGGTGTCGGCCAGAGGCAAAGGACGGTCCATGGAAGAGGAGACATGTATGCAAAGAGAGGCAAGAATTTCTGCTGCCTTGTCTGTTGAGGAAGGGACCAGGGACAAGGGGGTGTGTGAATATATTTCCCATGTTCGGATGGGAAAGTTACTGACCATAGTAGGACTCGTTACCTTTGACAAAGCTCCAGCCGTTGACGTCAATTACCTTGCTGCTTTTACCGCCCTGGCAACGCAACATGTCAAAGCCACAAACATTCTGTCCGAATGCTTGGCAGATTTTCGCGGCATATGCTTTCTCACGTTCACTGAGATGAGTAATGAAACTGGAACAAATATAAGACGAGAATGGAATTGTGTATGACGACGGCATACCGGATCTCCTTTCCTTCGGTGTTCCGGCGAACGAGGCCGTCTACAACGGGAGACTTGCGGGTTTCTGCATGAAAATAGTCTGTGCCGACGGTGTAGACTTTGATGTCCTCTGAGTTGTCAACATCTATGAACTCTTCGTAGATGTAAGAGCCGTCGGTGCGAGGACAATTAAGGTTTGGATCAAGGTCACTGGACTTGTTTCCGACCTAGATGGGGAAGATAGGGTCAAGAGATGCAGCCCTGATTTCCGCGAGGAACGAACCTTTCTGAACAAGCGACGGCCCCCACCGCCACGAAAATAAATGTACACGTTATGATCCTCACCGCTGACGGGTTTCTCGACAAAAGGTTTTTCCAAGACATTGCCGTCGATGATGATGGCATTTCCATCGGCGCGCATCGTAACCTCTGGAGTGAGACGAAAATCGGCGAGGTGAATGCCAAGTTTGTCGATCATGAACTGTATGAGCTCGGGATCGAGACGCGGACCGCCGTCTCTAGATACTTCAAGACGTCTTGGGGTGGGTACATGGAGATGGTCCAAGACGGCACCGACGAGACGACGGTCCCAGAGGAGTGCCTGAGGGGGGAGATCGTTTATGCAGAAGGGGTTGCGGAGCTTGACGTAAGAGATGGCTTTGTCAAGGGGAAAGTCGGTGGAAAAGAAGGAGATGAGGACATCGCAACGGGGCCAGTTTTCGACATCTGTGGAGGGGTGAGCGGGAGAAGAAAAAAAGAGCGGATGAGCGTGCCTTCATCGAGGATGACCTTGTCGCCAAAAACTTTGGCTTCAATTGCACCTCGGGACCATTCGACGAGACGGGTAAGGATCTCCCGCATCGGTTTTGAGCGTGCCTTGATGTCCATGGCACAGATGCCGAGCACCAACGGGGGACGAGTTTCATGCTGTGGTGGCTCTGAGTGGGAGGTGATGGAGGAACGAGAAGAAGATCTGGTGAGGATTGAGCTCGAGCGGGGCGACGACTGGTCGAGCGAGCTCAGGAATGCCGAGATGCGCGACTGTCGCTGCATGAAAATGAATTCATGCTCCGAAAGTTCGGCAACACGCCGAAGTTGCGGAGTTTAAATTTGACGGAAGAGGCATTTGTGCGACCCCTGTGAGGCATTTTCTGGAGGGAGATTGATAAGGAGAGGGATGGAACCACTGGGATCCCAATGGAAGTCACTCTCGTACTCGGAGGTATCTCCTGCGCCTCCTGCGTCGCCTCCATCTCCTCCGCACTCGACCCCCTCCCAGGCGTATCAGACGTCGCCGTCTCCCTCCTCACCAACTCAGCAACCCTCCGCGTCGACAACGCAGCCCTCGTATCCTCAGTCACGGATGCCATCGACCAGTGCGGATTCGAGGTCGAGGTCATTAGCGCAGTTCCCGTCAAGTCCGTACATCCTCCCCCCGTAAGTCTCCGCACCGTTTCTCTCCGCATCGACGGCATGTACTCCCAGTAAGCCCATCCCACTCTCTTGCACGCCCTCGCTCATCTCAGCCAGTCATTGTCCCACAAAGGTCGTAGATGCATTGCGCGACCTCTCTCCTAGCGTTACCATTACCAAGCCATGCGTTGATCGCACAGACCCCATCGTCGAGCTCTCGTATGAACCTGCAGCCCCAGATTTCACCGTCCGCACCATCATCTCTTGCATTATCTCCGCAGACCCCGCATTCGTTCCGTCCCTACATCATCCCCCCACTCTCGAGCAGCGCACCCGCAACATGCAGCGCCACGAGCAAACATCTCTCCTCAGGCGCCTTCTTTTTGCTTTTGTCATCGCCATTCCCACTTTCATCATTGCTGTCGTTTACATGTCCCTCGTTCCCTCCGGATCCTCAAAACAATACCTCATGGAGCCCTTGTGGACCGGAAATGCATCTCGGTTACAGTGGTCCTTGTTCTTTCTCGCAACACCCGTCATGTTTTACAGCGCAGCTCTCTTTCATCTGCGTTCCATCAAGGAGATAATGGCCACTTGGCGACCAGGAAGCTCAACGCCGATCATTAAACGGTTTACCAAATTTGGTAGTATGAACCTTCTTGTAAGAGCTTGCCCCTGTCCCTGGCGCTCTCCACTCATCCTCCTTTCAGGTTTCCACAGGTGTGTCTGTGGCGTATTTCGCTTCCGTTGCACTCTTGGCACTCGCAGCATCTCAACCACCCGCTGCAAACGGAATCGGCGACACCACCACCTACTTTGATTCTGTCGTCTTTCTCACCTTGTTTTTGCTATGCGGTATGTCTCGGAACACTGCATTATTTTGCCGAACTGAGCGAAACCTGGCCCAGGTCGCTACCTCGAAGCGTACAGCAAAGCACGAACCGCCGACGCCATTACAGCGTTGAGTGCTCTCCGCCCAGCAGTCGCCCTTCTCGTGACTCCCCACAGTCCATCCGACGTCGTAACTTATTCTTCTAGCGTAGATCTCGAAAAGGGTGTCCCATCCTCCGAAAGTGGAGGCTCTGCCCCCGTTCCCGGGTTCAGAACCCAAAAAGTATCTGTCGATCTTCTCGAAGTTGGGGACATTGTTCGTGTTTTGAACGGGGCGACGCCACCCTCTGATGGTACCATCATTTCTCATACCGAGACCTCGTTCGACGAGAGCTCCCTCACGGGTGAGGCGAAACTGATAAAAAAGGAAGCCGGAGATCGTGTTTTCCTCGGTACGATCAACAAGGCAAAGGTCGTTGATGTCAGAGTGGATGTCATCGGCGGCGTAACAATGTGAGTACCGGTCCATCGCTGCTAGCCACTGACCTCATTTTCACAGGTTGGATCACATTGTCCATATCGTCCGCCAGGGACAGGTTCGTCATGCCCCAATCGAGCGCATCGCGGACATGGTCATAAGCGTGTTCGTCCCGATCGTCACTCTCCTCGCCATTCTCACGTGGATTATCTGGCTCGCTCTCGGATTGGGAGGTGCGATCCCTCGCGATTATCTCGACATTGAAGTTGGTGGCTGGAGTATGTTCCATTCATCTATTTTTTTATTCTTTGGCTTAACTCGCTTACCGCTAGTTGTGTGGTCGCTCGAGTTTGCAATTGCAGTTTTCGTGGTCGCCTGCCCCTGTGGCATCGGCCTCGCAGCCCCAACTGCCCTCTTAGTTGGTTCCGGCCTCGCAGCCAAATACGGCATCCTCGCGCGCGGTGGGGGCGAAGCATTTCAAGAGATGGCCCAAGTTGACGTTGTCGTGTTTGATAAGACGGGGACACTGACCTCGGGAGGCCGACCTCAAGTTTCCGACTTTGAGATGACTCCCGGATCAACGTGGACTCGTCAGACCATTCTCGGAATTGCTGCGGAGCTCGAGTCAGCATCATCACACATACTAGGCACCGCCATCGAACAATATGCAATGGCACATGCAGCAGCCCAGATGAATGCGACCGATTTTGGCGAGTTTGCGGGGCGTGGTGTAAAGGCACACTTTGACGCGTTGGGCTGTGACGCTCTCATTGGGAATGAGGCCTGGATGCAGGAACATGGCATCACCCTAGACAGCCAGACGGCTGCTACGTTGTCCAAGTGGAAGGCCGAGGCCAAGAGCATTGTTCTCCTCGCGATCAGCGATGGCAGCGCCAAATCCTTTTCAATTGCGGCTCTCTTTGCTGTGACAGACACTCTGAGGCCAGAGGCTGCGGGCGTCATTCAACGTCTCCACGAAAAGGGTGTCGGAACTTGGATGATATCTGGAGACAACGAGCTGACGGCCAAGGCTGTCGCGAAAATGGTTGGCATTCCAGAGATGAATGTCTTGGCTGGAGTGCTCCCTCATCAAAAAGCGGAAAAGATTGAATGGCTGCAGGCGAACGGTGTCAAGCGTCCCAGTTCGAAATGGAAAACGCTTTTTGGCAAGAAAAGGATCAACGAGAGATGCATTGTGGCCATGGTCGGTGATGGGATCAACGACGCACCTGTGAGTCGGCTTCTTTTTGCACAAGCCTTTTGATATACTGACGCAGGCGAAAGGCCCTCTCTGCGAGCGACATTGGAATCGCCATCGGATCCGGCAGTGATGTCGCCATCTCCAGCGCGTCGTTTGTCATCGTATCCTCGAACCTCAAAAGCCTCCTCACACTATGCGACCTATCGCGCAAAGTCTTCAATCGCGTCAAGCAAAATTTTGTAAGCACCTTGGGTGTTTATCCTAGTGTACGCCGCAACTGACTTGTTGCAGGTTTGGGCGTTCATGTACAACATCATTGCGGTACCGATCGCCGCGGGCGTGATCTATCCCGCTGGTCACGCTCGTCTCGCCCCCGTGTGGGCATCACTTGCAATGGCTTTATCGTGAGTCGCGTATCAGTGTAGGGATTCAACGTATGCTAACCGTGTTGAACCCAGGTCCGTTTCTGTCGTCACTTCTTCACTGTTACTCAAGCTGTATAGAGAACCCAAAGTGTAAGCCCAAGGAGAATGACTCACGCTGGATCAAGGAGGATACTTGCAAGATCATGTATGGATTTCAAGTCGTGCGTTATCGTATAGAGTTGTATTGAATACACCCACGTATCTCTTGGTACATGCCGAGGAAGTTTGCATATAGCGAGTCAGGATAATTTCTGTTGCTGCAATAATTGATGCTCCTTTTTTATACGGTAAAAGTCTGAGAATGATAACCGGATGCCCAAGAACCGGCAGTCGAGATCGGGATGAGACTGGAGCGCATGAACGATGGCTTGTGCGGAGTCGCTGAAGGAAGCGCTACTCTCTCTCACGAGTGCACGTATTTTCGGGAGGGATTGAGGGCCTACTCGGTCAGACGCTGGGATGCTGTAGATACCCTGACGTGGCATGCAGTGAGAGTACGAGGAATGACTTGAAGGGACATACTCTATCCGCGTCCTTTGCTTGGTCTCGTCTTGCAGATTCTGACAAACAGTAATGGTAAAAGTTTTCCTGTGGACATGGTTTATAGCAAGCAATTAAAACTCTAAGGGTCGAGACGCACAATGGCCTCACGGAATTGTAAAATCGTCTGAAAGACATCTCGGACTTGCGTGAGGAGGTTCTCCTGAAAAAGCAGATAAGTACATTCACGACTCCAGAATAATTCGTCCAAACCTCCTTTCCGGCCTTTGGGAAAAGCAAAAACACCTTCTTTATCATCCTGTCGAGGTACGATCGATGTGCCTCAATCATAGCGTCAAGATCGCCTTCACGTCTTTGGAAAAACTCGGTCAAGATCTTCCACGAGCAAGCGATCACCTCTAATTGGCAGTATGCCTGCATCTGGCGAATGAAGTGTATCATTTCGGCCATGATGATGCGGATTTGATGCCAATCGTATTCAAGATCTACAACGTCTGTTTGGGGTGGGAAAAATTAAAGGCGAAGGAAAGCCTACCAGGCAACCGTAGGAACGTCCTCGATGCACCGGCGATTTTCATCCAACCTTGACTCAACGTGCTCTCCATCCTCTTCATTTTCCAGAGGTGATTGAACAGTTTTAGATACTTGACCATTGAATCGGGGTCGAGTATCGTATCGATAGGCGCGTCAACTTTGTATTCGAGTGTGAAGACATCCCAGCCGATCTCGCCGTGGGAGTACTCGAGCATGCGGGCGTCGAGCCGGCGGAGAACATCAGACGGATCGTTTTGTGCGTTGGAGGTGCGAACGGCTGTTTCAAGTGTCGCAGTCAGATTATGTCGATAGAGGGTGTTTGCAGGACGGGTAAGGCTTGGACTAGGGAAAGGGTCAATGATTGTTGGATTTCAGCGCAAGGTCGACTCGCCCTAAAGCTTCCATGAGCTGCTCCGCAAAATCACCGTACCCGAGAAGTAAATAGTGTTTTAGGGCACAAAGGTGATCCATTAATTTAAACTTTTCAATAAACACTTCAAAGAGCCGTTGGCTGGCTGTCGAGTAAGCAGAGTCTATGGATCGTTCGAGCCCCGCGATATCACTGTACTTGAGTGCTGTTGGGGTGAGATATATTCTGGCCGAATGTGGGGGAAGATTGACTTACTCCCACCCGTATTGCTCATCTTTTCTCGGGTGGCAACCCAGTCCGTGTCGTGGCAACTGTATCGGATGAAGTTGAGACTCTTCCCGGTAGAGAAAATCTAGGAGAGGCCGTTCGTTTATCGACGCACTGTTCGGTGAATGCGCTTACCTTTTTCCCAAAGGCTTCTCCAACAAACATGGGTAGCATGTCCTTTCTGAAACGGTATTTTGCTTGCCAAAGGCGAAGGCCGCTCTCGCGGTCGGTAGATATATCTTCTGCGTCACCTGCGAGTGCGGCAAACACGCCATCACCGTTGCCTGTGAGTAACGAAGGGTGTAAGAGATATTGTACGTGGCCAAGGTCTGGGTTGACGGAAACAAAGAACTCGTTGTAGGGATCATATAGTTCTCCGGAAAATAACCATTTATGCAGTGTGGAAAAGAAGGGTTTTGATACCTAGTCAGAGATGAGGGGAAAATAGTGATAAAAGATGGACAAACAAACCTCTTCGAGTAATTGATCTGTAAACTTGCGAACAAAAGGGTCGCCGTTGTCGGTGTAGCTATGAATGAGGTTGACTAAAGCGCCGCCCTGGGCGTCTGGTGGATGTGATTCAGGAGGTATGCGGGCGAGGAGCAAAAGAGGGGTACCTCTTGCACCCTCGACGCAGACGCTCATCATGCGCATTCTGAGCCTCCAATCGTTCAGCCAAACATCCAGTCGCTTTAAAGTGAGAGCAGACTCTTTGTCTAATATTGCTGTGTCGTGTTCTGGATCTGAGTTTTGTGTGGATGGAAATGACATTTGAGATTCGAGGATGGCGACTAGACGGTAGTACTCTGTGAGTTGAGCCTGGAGGTGATGGCATAGACTCTGTTCGATCATGCCGACGGCAGAGTGGCGCTGACGGTCTTTGACGAAGGAGTCGACTCTGGAATAGAGATGGCCAACTTCGGCAAGTCTGTGGATGAGCGATCTCACGGGGAAATGGATGATGTATCTCTGAGGAGGGGTGAGGAGAGGAGAGGAGAGGAGAAAGAAAGAAAGCGTACCGCATCGTCGATAAAGACGAGTTTGTGGAGATCATCTTTCTCGGAAAAGGCGAGGTGTATGTATTTACCGGATATGCCTTGAAGGAGATAGAGGGTGTCGCGCAGAAGAAGATGCTCCGGGAGATGAGGCCGGGCTGAATGAGTGAGTGAGTGGAGGGACGAGGAGAGGGGGGAGTACCTGTTCTGGCGCGGTATTCGCGTAGCACGACAGCCTTTGGCTTTTGCTTTGGTGTGCGGGGCGGTGGATCAAGAGGACTCTGAGCGGTGGGGGGAGGCTTTGTGGGGGGAGGATGGAGGGAGGGGAGGAATGGGGGCGGGGGCGAGGATGCGAGGGTGTACAGGAAGAGGAGGGCCTCGTGTTTGCGGGCAAGGACGGGCTGTGGGGGGCGTCAGCGGAACGAGACAGGTGGTGAGTAGACAAACCTGGTCGAGGAGACGGGAAAGGAGATTTGTGAAGCGAAGCGAGGCGGTGCTCGGGCTGGGGTGCTGCAGGACTGCGAGAGGTCAGTGGCTGGTGTTGGGAAACTGCGCGCTCACGGTGTCGTCTTATGAGGCTCGTCAGATGCGCGGTGTCGGTCTCGTACGCGTGCCCGATGTGGCTGTCGGATGGTCAGCTATGGGCGACGTTGAGCGGTGATACGCACCTAGACAAGATATCGGCTACGTGGGCCGCGAGCTCGTCTCTGACGCGCCTGTCGTCGCGCGCGCTGGGCACGATGGCGGCGACGAGGCTGTCGAGGGAGGACATGGACAAGGCTGATTAGGTCACGTGTCGACCTCTCTCCCCACTGTCATCTACGATGGAGCCGACTCGTCCGTTCCCATACCAGACGCGTCTCCTTGAGCACGCCAATTCCAGGTCCACCCGCTGGTCGCCCTCGCACCGCGTCGCCGCCAGCCTCGATGCGCTCAGAGGAAAGTGGGAAGAGCGCGCCCGCGCCGACGCCGCGCTCGACTCGTCCGCACCGACAGCCATCCATAACCCCTCGCTGGACAACACCAAGCGCCACACCCTCCCCGCCCACATCCTCGCCTCACCGCTCTCCCCAAACTCAACCGGCGTCTCTGTCGAGAACCCCGACCCGTCCTCGGCCTCCCCTCCTGCTCATCGCATTCGCCTGCCGCCCTCTGTCTCGTCTGCATCGATACCATCCTCGTCTGATTCCCCGTCACCACGTTCACGCCGCTCAAATACCCTCGACAGCTCCACAGTCAGCTATACCGCCGCTCGCCAGGCACTAAACAGGGTGTCCGATTCGCCTCCAACTCCCTCATCCCCCACTTCTAGACCCTTGCTCACCCCCAATGCCTCCGCCTCCGCCCTGCGCCGCCGCCCTACCTCGGTCTACGCCACCCCACCAGACAAGCTCCACCATCGACCTTCCCCTACTCCCGATCTGCCTGACACCGCCCCCACTTCTCCAGACCGTCCTTCTTTCCGCACATCATATTCACCCTCACCACCCCCCGTTCTACATCCCGCAATGTCCCCCGCACCGTACAAGAGTTCATACATGGCCAACAAAAAGGCTTCCACCTATGGCCCGATCGGTGTCAGCAAGCTTGGTCGCCATCTCCCTCGCATAGCCAGTGGTGACGGCGACGACGCTCCATCCTACCTCGACAAACCATCTTCCCCAGTCGACCAGACCACTCCACAAAAGGAAAGACCCCTTTCCTATGCTCGTAATCACGGACCCGTCTCTCACGAGCGAACCGCATCTGTTACGGATTCCGACGACGTCGCCGGTATTCCTGGTCGTCTCCGTTTGTCCCGAGACAAGGCCCCCAAAGCCGCTCACACTTCGCCCTTGCCATCCTCCCGTTTGACAAGGGGTCTCTGGGCCGATACACAGAGGCATTTACTCCAGGCATACGAGTACTTGTGTCATGTCGGTGAGGCCCAGCAGTGGATAGAGGGTTGTCTCGGCGAGGAGCTTGGCTTTGGTGTTGTTGAGATGGAAGAAGGCCTAAGGAACGGTGTTGTCCTCGCCAAGTTAGTCAGAACTTTCCAAGGGGAACATGTTGTTCGCCGCATTTACGAGGTATCGTCCTTCTCTCGACTCCCTCATCCCGTACTCACACGTTTCCTAGTCAAAGTCGTCCAAGCTAGATTTTCGACACTCTGACAATATCAACCATTTTTTTGTCTTTGTTAGACAAGTCGGTCTTCCTGAAGTAGGTTTTCCCTCGTTCATTCTCAATGTCTTTCATTATGCATGATTTTCTAGTGCTTTATTTTTGAACTCACCGACTTGTACGAGAAGAAAAATCTCCCCAAGGTTATTTACTGCATCCATGCCCTCAGGTATGTTACGAGCGTTGTCTAGTCGTCGACAACTCAACTCGCGTAGTCATCTTCTTGCTCTGCGAGGTCTAGCACAGCGTATAGGAAACTTGGTCGGCCAATTGCAATTCTCTGATGATCAACTACAGAAGACGCAAAAAGGGCTCAATGATGCTGGTGTTCCAATGCCAAACTTTGGCAATGTCGGCCGAGAACTTGCCAAGGAAATTAACGAGGAGCCCGAGGTCGAAATAGAGACCGAGGATGAACGTAAGCGTCATCATACTACAATTTTCCTTGCTCCGTTACAGTGTACAACTCAGGGCGGGACCGCTTGCTTTTGGAAAACGAAGATTCCATTCGCGCAGTGCAACGTTTGGCACGTGGATTTCTGGTTCGAAAGGCACAGGCCACCCAACACGCCCGCCTCCGTTTTGCCGAACGATATGTACCCAAGATTCAGGCTTTATGTCGTGGCGCTATTGCACGGCGTCAGATCTCTGGTATCCGCAGAGAGATCGTTGATCTCACTCCATGGGCGGTTCGCCTACAAACCGCCTCTCGCATGATCCTCAAGCGTCGTCAATGGCTCGCCTATCTTGCGCGCATTCGGGCGTCCGTCAAGTATGTTGTCAAAACACAAGCACAAATTCGGGGCATCCTCCAGTGGCGACGATTCGCTCGGCTCAAAGCGGCACTACAAAGCAGTCGGGTACTCTTTGTCAAGTTTCAATCATCTGCCCGGGCAAAGATTGCGAGACAAAATGTCAGTGAGGTATCCAAGACGTTCGCCCAAATTGAAGTTTCAACGTCTGTCGTGTCCGTGCAAGCGGCTGCCCGCGGATTTTTGAAGAGAGTTGCGGTTCTTAAACAACTGAGGAAGCTTGATTTCGCAGTGGATAGCATCGTTGCCCTACAGGCCCAATGCCAAGGTGTACTTGTGCGTAGACGGGTCCGAACACAACTTGCAAAACTGGACGACGTATCTTCCACTATCATCCGAATTCAGGCCGCAGCCCGGACGTATATCGCTCGCAAACACTTACTAAACCTCATCCGCGGTCTTCGTCGAGCGACTCCAATGCTAATCGGTCTGCAAGCCCGTGCTCGAGCCAGTCTTGTCCTCCAGCACCATCAGAACCTCAACAAAGCTCTTTCTGAAATCAAAGTCGTCTCTTCCGTGGGGGGTTTCCAGGCACTCGCTCGTGCCGCACTCACTCGTAACCGGCACCGGGAGCAGCAGAAGAAACTTGAATTTGTAGCACCAGATGTGACAGGCTTGCAAGCCTTGGCAAGAGGTCATTTGGCGCGTAGCGCCTACGCCGCGTGGCGTGATCATCTGTGGAACAGTCAGCCCGTCGCGACGATGCTACAGGCTCTACTACGCGGTGTTCTCCAGCGGCGCAAATTCCACGCAAAGATAAAGTACTATCGCGAGAATTTGCACAAAGTCATCAAGATACAGTCTCTTTTCCGTGCAAAGGAAACACGCGAACAATACCGCCAGCTTACCTTAGGGAAGAACGTCACGGTTGGCACGATCAAGAATTTCGTCCATCTCCTCGACGATTCAGAGGCCGATTTCCAGGATGAAATCAAGGTGGAGAGACTGAGAAAAAGGGTGGTTGAGAGCATTAGAGAAAACCAGGCACTCGAAAACGACGTGGACGATTTGGATGTCAAGATCGCGCTGGTAGTGCAGAACGTGAAGTCGTTTGAGGAGCTTACCAAGGTGCGACGACTGTATGGCGCGGAGAGCGCCGCAGTGCATGCCGCACGCGCTTCCATCCTTGCTGCCCACGGTGATCCGTTTGCCGGGCCTCACACTCTGGATCACGTGGCCAAGCGGAAGCTCGAACTCTATCAACAGCTCTTTTACCTGCTCCAGACACAGGGGGACTATCTACGTCAACTTTTCGTCGAGCTGACCGACGATGACTCGGAAAAGCATAGATCATTGGTAGAGCGCGTTGTGTTGACACTATTTGGTTACGGACAAGACAGACGAGAAGATTATCTTCTACTCAAGCTATTCCAGGTTTGTATCACGAACATGGTTTCCTTGCGGTTACACTTTTGCTCACGTTTGCACCTACAGCTGTCCATTCGCCAGGAAGTCGCCAGTGCCCAAACGGTTGATGACGTCATACGTGGACATCCATTGTACATCAATATCGCAGTGCAATACCTCCGACCCAAACAGGTTACATATGTTCGGGAAACTCTGCAGGCCGTCGTACGGGAGCTAGTTGAAGCCAGTGATCTTGATCTGGAGTCGGATCCGTCTAAAGTATGCAATTGTACCCTTTTTCGGTGACAAATTCTTAGTGAACTTTAGATTCATCGGGCAAGGATTGATATAGAAGAAATGCGATCTGGCAGGGCCAGCACAAAGCATAAGGATCTTTCCTTCTACGAAGCCTTGAAGGATCCAGATACCAGAGCTGAGTACATTAGACGTGGGCGAAATCTCGAAAATCTTATCTTCACCGCTCAAGATTAACATTGTCTAGATTTGCAGAAGTTGCAATGGTGGAGCGAAGCTTTTATGGTAGCTATCGTCCAATCAACTAGAAGAATGCCGTACAGTATGCGGTTCATCGCGCGTGAGACACTGTTTTACCTGCGTGTAAGTTGGGAGCAGCTCCTTGAGGCTTGTGTAGCTTATCTCGTTTTAGGAAAAATTCCCCGATGCGCCGGACAAGGCTTATGCCGCATGTATCGCAAGGCTAGTTTTCTATAGGTATCTCAACCCAGCTATCCTGTTTGTTCCATTCACCGTACAAGTCGACTCCTTCTGACTCTCGATCCAGCGCTCCAGAGACTTTTGATATGGTTTCTGCCACGGTCGACGTCGCCGCCAGGAAGAACCTCGCACAGATATCCCAGGTGTTGACGCAAATTGCGTCGGGTTCGGAGTTCTCAGAAGAGAGCCCCCAATTTATACCCATCAATGAAATGGTGTCCAAGACCGTCGCCGAAATGACAGTTTGGATGTTGCAGAGTGAGTGTCCCACTGGGTTCGTCAACGTCAGCTTACGTTTATATCAACAAGTCGCGGATGTCCCAGATGCTGAGACACATTATCATGCACATGAATTCCTGGATGTTACCGTCCAACCAAAGCCTATTTATATTTCTCCTAACGAGGTGTACGGGATGCATGCATTGCTCTCAAAATACCAAGACAAACTCGTAAGAATTCCCGTTTTTATGACTACTCGCAGCCAACCTGCTTGTTTAGTCGCCCCGCCGCGATGATGCTTTGCGTGTCATATTGCATGAGTTGGACGGTGTTCCCCATCTCGATAACGATGAGCTAAAGGATGCTCGGGATAAGGCCGTCACTCTAGAACTCACGAACAGGTTTGCGCGTGTCCAAGGTTAGTTTCGTTTCAATACTCGAACATCTTATTCATGTTGTTTCAAGATCCTCAAGCGGATGAGAAGGCATTGTGGGTCCAAGCCAAGCGCGGCGTTTTAGCGAACCTTCGCGCCCAACCTGCGCAAGACCTTCTTGAATCTTTGATGCGCCCAGTAACTGAAGAAGATGAACTGCGCTGGGAGACTATTGTGGCTGAAATGGACAATGAGCCTGCTAACCGGCGCATGCCTTCGACTACCGGTGCTGAAGCTGGGTACAGACTAGAAGACATACGATCGTACGTACACGAGCTTTTCCCGTATGAATTTCCTAATACATTTTTAGACTTCAATTCAAGGAAATCAAGGCACATGCCATATTTTTCCTTCTCGAGCTGGAGAAGCTGGGAAAGATTACACGGAACGATGGGTTTCAAGGTATCTTAAATGCCATCGCAAGCGATGTTCGCAGCAAGCACCGCAAACGATTGCAACGTCAACAGGAGAAGGACAGCATGACAGGCGCTCTCAAATATCTCAACGAACGCAAGAAATATTTCGAGGAACAGATCGACAGTTACCACAATTACGTTGAAGCTGCAATGGCTACTATGCAGCGAGGAAAAGGGTAGGGAACTTTTTACTGTCTCGCATGTGGTAACCTGACATGCTTTACTCTTAGAAAAAAGCGATTTGTCATTCCATTCACAAAGCAGTACTTCCACCTCCGCGACTTGCAAAAATCCGGCAAGAGTCCTCAGTTTGGTTCGTTTAGATACAGTGCCAAAGACCTTTACGAGAAAGGCATCCTTTTGTCCATCGACAAGTTCTCTCCTCGCCAGTTTGACAAGATAGATGTAGTCATTTCGTCGGAGAAAGCAGGTGTTTTCAACATGGAAATCCTCAACAATACCCTCGGCATTACGAACCGGGTCGGTATCACTGATCTCCGCATGGAAGATCTACTTCAGGCGCAATTCGAGAACCAAGCTTCACTCTCACTTTTCAACGGACTAGTCAAAGTTAATATTAACCTTCTCTTGTATCAAATTAACAAGAAGTAAGTGGATTTGCTCTCTTTTATTGCCTTCATAGGCTGACGCGTGGACGCAAGGTTTTATGTCTGATCTTTGATATCTACGTGTGCTGTCTTTCGTATTGCATTCTCGCGTTCTTGATCTTACCCTTGCTCCATTTTCGAATCACTGCCAGCATCTCCGTATTACCAATCGTCCTCAGGCTTCGCCCAGCATGTAACGGTAGTCTAACTAACTACATCATGTATTTTTGGTTGCATAAAGTATATCCTCACGTTTTGATGTATTTCCCCATGGCTTGTGCGTTGTATTGACTTTTTCGGAGTACTAATAATTGGTGTGGCAGCAAGTGACATCAGTGACAGGTCCACCAAGTCGTGTCAACCGTTTGAAACTCTCATGTCCGCGTTCATTCCTCCTCCTCTACCACCCGGTTGGACAGAGCACGTCGGTAACGTACACTGAGATAAAGAGTGGAATGTACCGTGAGCTCATATCATGTTTATCCTGTACAGGACCAGGTGGGCAGCCTTACTACTACCATGCTGCGAGTCGACAATCAACCTACATTCGGCCCCTTCCCGCGTTCCCCGTCGCACCCCCACCTCCCGCTGAGCCACCCAAGAAAAAGAAAGAAAAGCCGCTCGTCAAGAAGCCAATTCCGGGCACCGAATGGCTCCGGGTGACGACTACCGAAGGGAACACGTTCTATACGCACAAGGGGAGAAAGGAAAGTGTTTGGGTCGCTCCGGAAGGAATCAAAGAAGGTCTACTGGCGCTCGAACACGCAGAAGCGCTCGAGGCGGAGGAGGTGGAAGATGAGGCGGTGAAGATCGAGCGGGAGACGGAGGAGGAAGTGAAGAGGATCAAGGCTGAGGTGCAGGGGCTTGTGAAGCGAAAGCTGGGCGAGCTGGAACCGTTGGATGAGGTGGTCATCACCAAGAAGGCGCGTGTTGAGGAGGATGGTGGAGAAGGTGCTGGTGCAGAGGAGAATCACAGCGAAGAGGAAGAAGAAGAAGAAGAAGAAGAAGAGGAGGAGGAGGAGGAGGAAGAGGAGGAGGAGGAGGAGGAGGAGGAGGAGGAGGAGGAAGAGGACTGGCAGAGGGAAGCTGCAGCTCAACTCGCTGCAGAGGCGGAGGAAGAGCAGAAGAGACAAGAAGAAGAAGCGAAGAGAGTGAAGGAGGCAGAGGTGAAGAGAGCCCAGGAAAAGCAACCACTCAATATGCCTGATCGTGTTGACCTTTCCCTTGACGAAGCAAAAGCACTTTTCAAGGTTTGCACTTCACTCTAATCAATCCGTTCTATTGCTCATGGGTATCCCAGACACTTTTACGCGAGAAGGATATAAATCCCTTGCATCCTTGGGATACCTCTTTGCCCCTTTTCATCTCGGACCCTAGATATGTGCTCCTTCCCTCCGTCTCAGCACGTCGTGACGCTTTCGACGAATACTGCCGAGATCGCGCCCGCGAGTTGCGTCAAGAAAGCGTCAAGGAAAAATTGCAAGCGAACCCTAAAGAAGAATTCGACTTGTTGCTCCATGAGGAGGTAAAGAGTACACGCCAAGTGTGGACGGATTTTCGTCGAACGTGGAAGAAAGATCGACGTTTCTACGGTTGGGGCAGAGATGATCGGGAGCGTGAAAAACGCTTCAAAGATTACCTGAAAGAACTCGGAGAAAGTATGTCTTTTCCAGACTACGTGACGACAGAAACTCAGGATTGATTAGAAAAGCGTGCCGCTGCTGAGAAGGCGGAAGGTGATTTCTTTGCTCTACTCCGGGAATGTGGTATAGTGAAGTCAGACTCTGTTTGGAAGGATGTAAGCACTGCTCTTCCATTTCATTTTCCGCATTTCCTTATGACTGAAGCATTCTCTCCAAAGATTAAACGGAAATTATACGATGATCCACGATATGATGCTGTTGGTTCGTCCACTCTTCGGGAGGAACTCTTCAATACGTTTTTGAAGGCTCGTGGGTCGTCGGATAGTACGAATCATCAAGAAAGGGTCGACGAGCCGCAGTCCAGTGCACTATCAGACGAACGAGAAACAGATCGTAAACGTCAAGAGAAAAAAGAACGCGCTTTAAAAGAGCGCGAAGAACAAGTGAGGGCACAACGAGGTCGCACGGAAGCAGAGATTGGGATGTCCAGGATGGGTCTGACCAAAGAAGAAGGTGAAAGAGTCTTCCGGTGAGCCGCGCCAGGGTTTCTTTCCTAAAACTATTGTTTCTGCGGCACTCAATATGTTTCTCTCGATATTTGTAGTACACTTTTGACGGACGCCATAAGAGATCCACAGGTACGCTACTGACGTGTCTAGGATCAGACTCTGACCGTTTATCCAGATGTCTTGGGACGCTGTGCTTCCGCAATTGAAAACGGATCCTCGATTTACTGATTCACCCCTGCTCAAAGATCAACAGTTACACTTGTTCCATTCCCATATGCACCAACTTCGCTCAAAGCATCTGAATAGTCTGCACGCACTATTCAGTGCACATACGCTCTCACTAGCTGCCTCCTTTTCCCAACTTCCTGTGGAATCTATCGAGAAATCATTACCAGCCACCAAGCTGGGATTTGACTCCCGGGAATTGGAGAGAGAATTTGACATATGGCAGAGCGATAGGACTTCTGATGCAAGGAAAGCATTCAACGAGATGTTGAGCGAAAATGCGTTTGTGGAATTCTGGGGAAGGCTCAAGAAAATGGGTGGTGAGGGCGCCAACGGGGGAGTAGCTGCCGAGGATTTGGGGGAAGATGAAGGAGAGGGTTTCGGCGGTAAGGTCGATATGAAGGCTCTGGCGAAAAATGTTGATTTGGAGGAGATTATTAAGGTGCTCAAGGTAACCGACTTTTTGAGTCGCCTTGATTCTGTGAGCTAACGGGCTTCAGAACGACAAGAGGTATAACATGTTTGAGCATGTCCCAGAGCAGAGAGAGAGGTGGATTCGAGTATGTTCGTTTTCACGCCTATCCTGTACATTTTACTCATCCTCGTTCAGAATTACTTGGCTGGTCTATCTGCGCCCAAGTTGTCTGTTCATGTCTAACCATAATCCACTCGTTCTTCGCAAATCACATTTGGTGCAAGGCATGCAAGCTGCACTGGTTACTACTATGCACCTTCAAGGATTTTCTCAGGTCCAGCAGGTATGCTGGGGTGGGCGACAGTGCTTGCAGAGTGGATGGAGGATAGTTGCTTTCCCAAGAGATTTCATTTGCTCTTTACAAGCTCCATATAATACTATGGTTAGTCATTGCCACTGTGTCCGAACACCATCCCAGCCCGTGGCGCCGTAACGGGTCCCCAGGAAATTAAATCGAGGGGATGTATGTATGGCCTCACATTTGTACATTTATTCCTTGCAACCACCTTTTTCTGTAACTAAACCAGTTACCATTACCACACGACAAGTCGCGACGCGTCAAAGCATTCACGTGACGAATGAGGCAAAGTCACATGATTGACACGTCAGCAGGTGATCTGGCGTCTCGTCGTTTCGTTTCGGTTGCATACGTTTCTTGGTCTTGTTCGTGTCCCAGCGATGCGCTTTCTTCGCTCGTTGCTTCTGGTGCTCTCTGTCCTCGGTACCCATACATTAGCACAGGACGCTAATGATATCCCAAGAGTCAAGCATGAATACCAGGTGCGCGTCTCGCGAGGCTCATGTGCCGAATACTAATAGTACACGCACAGAGTGATGTAGCGCGTCTTCGCAAAATAGTTATCAACAGGTGAGTACTCGCTTGTCCCCATGCTGTAACCGAATCCTCATACGTTCTCCAGTCTTTACTCAAATAGGTACCGGATCTCGTTTCCTTCCTTGCGTTTTGAGCCTGATTCAATGACTTTAGGGACGTTTTCCTCCGGGAACTGATTTCCAATGCCAACGACGCTCTTGAAAAGTTCCGTCTGACTGCTCTCACGGAGAAAACCCTCTATGACGGTGTTTCTCCCTTGAACGTGACCATCAAGGCTGTAAACAACGGAGATGGTACTGGTGGCCGTATCATTATCACGGGTACGTGTCATTTCAGATGTGCTTTAGTTGAGACTGATGGACCTAGATACTGGTATTGGAATGAGTGCGGAAGAACTAGCAGGCAACTTGGTATGCTGATATAGTAGGTTAATAACCACTAAGCTCATGTTGCGTTCAGGGAACACTTGCGAAATCAGGAACTTCTGAGTTCCTTGCCAAAGCGGACAGCCTGGATACGACCAATTCGGGTAATCTCATTGGTGCCTTTGGTGTCGGATTCTATAGCAGGTGCCTTTTGATTCAAGGTTCGAAGACCGATTATCTTAACCACAGTTTCTAGTTTCCTCGTTGCAGATAAAGTTACGGTCGCATCTATTCCTCCAAAGTCCTCCAAGCACCCCAATCCCTCGCAGAGCATCTTTAGCTCCTCTGTAAATGAAGGTACTTTTGAGGTGTATCCTGACCCTCGCGGAAATACCCTCGGGCACGGCACCGAAATTATCCTTGAACTTAAGGCTGATGCGACGAAATATTTGGTCCCCTCGAACTTGATGAAGCTCATGTACGTATGCCTCTATCACTATGATGCAAATTACCACACTAAAGCTCGTCAAAGTAATCAACATTCGGCCTTCTCTACCTCCTTCCCCGTCTATATCTGGAACGAAGTTGAGGAGGAAGTTCCCATAGAAGAGGAAGGAGCACCACAGAATGATCCCGAAACAAACGGCGACGGAGAAGAAGCCATGGTTGAAGAGGAGAAAGAGTCTGCGCCTGACGCACCTAAGACAAAAAAAGTTATGGTTGGCCTGTGGGAGCACATGAACTCTCAACCACCCCTCTGGATGCGGTACGTACTGTCACCCCGAGCGAATGCGACTTAAGACGATTAAACGGACATTAGTGATCCCAAAACTGTTACGGATGAAGAATATGGGTTGTTGTACCAAGCCACGTTCAAGGACTCTCAAAAGCCTCTGACATGGACTCACTTTGCTGGAGATTCAGAGGACGGCGTCTCCTTCCGCGCACTTATCTACGTTCCTTCTCACATGTAAGTTAGCAGCTTGGACACGGAGATTTCATAATTGACGCACCCTAGACCTAGTGATTTCTTCAATCAACCACTTAATGCACCCACTAATGACGTCAAACTATTTGTGAAACACGTCTTTGTCACTTCTGATCTCGGCGAATATGCTCTTCCGAAGTGGGCTAGTTGGGTTAAGGTTATAGTCGACGGTATGTGCCTGTTGCCGTCTCACAGACAACAATCGGTCTTATCGTGGGGCAGCTGAGGACCTCCCTCTTAACGTATCCCGCGAGATGCTGCAATCCAGCTCATTTCTTAAGCAAATTAAGAACCTCATTATCCGCCGCCTTCTTCAACTATTTGGAAAGATCGCAGAGGAAGATCTGGAGAAGTTCAACGAGATCACCGAGATATACAACACCGTTCTTAAGCTTGGCGCGGCAGACGATAGTAAGAACCGCGAGAAAATTGCGGCGCTGACACGCTTTACAACCAACCAGATGAACGATACCTCCTTCGATGATGTACGTGAAGTAAATTGGAAGGCGAAAGTCGTAGGACTGATCCACACGAAATTATGTAGTACCTCAATAACAAGAAACAAGGCCAGAAACAGATCTTCTATCTTGCTGACATGGGTAAACCTGTCGAACATCTTGCGGGCAGTGTTTTTGTGGAGAAGCTCCATGCAAGAGGCTACGAAGTTTTGCTGTTGAATGAACCCTTGGACGAGATCCTGATACAAAGTCTGCAGAAGTGGAAGTGAGTCGTGTTATGCATCTGTGCGGACTGGATGATAGCTGTTTACAGGAGCATTCAATTCCAGGATGTTGCGAAGGCTGGTCTCAAGTTTGGAGATGGTAAGCAATGATTTGATACAAAGATTCAGCAATGACAAAGATTTGCCGCAGATTCCAAGGAGGAGGAGGAAACTATGGCAGTACTGACGGAGAGATTCGCGCCTTTGCTAACGTGGCTGAAGGTCCAGGTTGGCGAGAATGCGAGAGATGGTAATGTCCCATCCACACATGGAAAGATCGACTCAGGTTGACCGGACATAGTCGTTATTTCTGATAGGCTGGTGACAAGCCCGTGTGCAATCGTAGCAGACAGCTTTGGCTTCACAGCCAATGTCCAAAAGCTGATGAGTGCCACAAACAAAGGCGCCAAGAATGATGCCATGCAGGAGATGATGAAAAAGCAGAAAGTACTGGAGATTAACCCCCGGTCGCCTCTGATCGAGGGCCTGCTGCACCGAGTCGAACAAGTGGAAGTGGATGGTGTAGTGACCGATGAGGACCTTGAAGCTGAACTTCGAGAGGTTGCCGCGATTCTGATTGACGGAGCACTGGTCCGATCTGGCTTTGACGTAGCCGACTCCAACCTGTGGGATTTCCGCTTATCACATACCCGCTGTTAACTGACAAACAGCGCATGATTCAGGTTCCTGACTCGGGTGGATCGTGTTCTCAGACGATCGTTGGGTGTATCGGAGACTGCGCCAACAGATAGCACTGTGAAGCCTGCGCCGCCAGTGGACCCGTCAATTTCTGAGGAGGCCTTGAGATACGAAGAAGATGCGCAGACGTGGGATAAATTCGTCCATAATGAAGACTATCAGTTTGAGATGGAGGAGATTGACGAGGAGGGGAACGTAGTTGCTGCGCACGACGAGCTGTGATGTACTAGTTGATTTGGTTCAAGTTGAAATCGTACTCGTGTTCTAAGTAGATCGAGTGTGGTACATTCACACCGTCATCTGCCTCCAACCTTGACCACCTTCGGGTCTTACCATGCCACCAGCCAAGCCCGCTGCCTTCTCCCGCCTCCAGCTCGCAGCGGCCCTACTCGGTGAGTAGCCAGACATGCCCTAGGGCACCGCACTTGAACGAACGTCATACATCCAGAATACGACAATGATCCAGACAACCCCGACGCGCCCCACCGCTCAGCTCATGAGAGCGCCATATTTGCCCATCTCCGTCGCAATGATCCCTTGAGTAAGTCCCGCAGAGGCACCGACTATCTCGGTGTTCAGGTTCCAAGCGAGGTTGGAAGCGATCCACCAAACAGAAAATCAAAGGCCTCGATAGATGCCCTCCACAACCCCTTCGGAAACGCCAATGATGAGGATGAATCGGGTGACGAGAATGGAGTAGAAGTCGACCTCACCTCATGGGGTCTCGATGCATTCATGGACAAGAACAAGGCAAAAGGCAAAAGCAAAGGTAAAGGGAGGGCCAAGTCAGAGATTCTTCCCAATCCACACGCCAATGACCCCGGAGATACTGGTCCCAGTGTCGCCAGCACCCCCCGCAACAGGAGTATGCGGTCCATGAGTGTCGGAGCCCTGAACGATTTCGGCGCAGGTGGTGCATTCTTGGATGGTCCCGACAGTCTGGGGCGTGTGCGGTCCTCCGTTGACCTTGAGCAACTCCGTTCACCACTGCCACCACTCCAACGCCGCCGAGCTTCTACTCATGCACTCATCGAGACTCTCCCTGTCCAACCTCCCCTCCATTCCGTCCCTTTCCCTTCTGTCTCCGTCTCAGGGCGGTCATCTCCTGGCCCAGAAGAAACTCTAAGACCTGGATCCCGTTCATCACGCTTAGATTTGCAGACCGTTCACGCACGCTCACAATCTAGCGCCCCTGATGATGAGAATACCAACCCATTCACTGTTCGGCCTCCTTCCCCAGACCGAGCTTCTCGCTTCGACCCGAAAGCTAGAAATCGAGGTCGGACCATGTCGAATGGATCGATGGGCACCATGGCGTCGAAGAACGTGCTTTCAGATGACAACGTTTTCTCTGTCCGCCCTCCTTCTCCCTCTCGTTCCTCGCGCTTTGATCCCAAGATGCATGGTCGGACCTTGTCTGTCAACTCCATGGGCACACGTATGCTTCCCGAAAACGACGTTGATGGCGAATCACGACGTGATCGCCCACTCTCTACGTTAGAGTTACTCCGGCCGAAGGTTCTTGTTATGCCAAGCCCATTACAAAGTACTGTCCCTTCGCAACCTCCGCCCACGATAAGACCACCTAGCGGTTTTGAAGCGCCCGCTGATGACCCTTCTCTTCTCCCTGCTGCCCGATCTTCCCGGCTGGCTGTCCCCGTTGCTTCCAACTCTTTTACTCCGAATCCTCGTGCCAGCCTTTCGGTATCCCAGCTTGCTTTCAGAAACACGCTGGTCGTCGGCGGACAGAGGGATATCACCTACTCCGATATTGATCGACATTTTCCTCGTGCACTCAAAGATGGAGAACAGGCTCACTTTGAGATGGGGGAGGAAGAGTCTCCGGTGCCTTCCACTATTCCCTTGCCTCCCGATCCGCCGCCATTGGAATTGGAGATTAGACGACCTGCTGGAAGATTATATGGCAGAAATCTGATCGACAATCTCGAACATCGAAAACTGGAGATGAAATCAAAGGCTCGGTAGGCCTGACATATTGAATGGCAGTTTTCCGAGGCTAACTGTCTTTCTTCATGATAGTACATTCCGGGGCGATGACCGACCTTCTATGATGGTTCGCGGACAGATCACCTTGATTGATCCCGATTCGCTTGGTCCCCCACCAAATCCGCAGGACCCCAGGGCTTCGGCATTCATGAGACGAAGTTCCAGTGCCAAAGCGCTCGCCGACGCGAATGGCGACAAATTACCTATGTTTGGGGCTTCAGCTTCGACCGGAAACCTCCCACAAAGTCGTTCCGTTTTTGGCGTCGACACGTTGTGGGATCGTGAGTTGCAGAAGCTCAAGGAGATTGAGGTTCAGGAACGGGGTGAGCTGGAGGAGTTTAGGAAACGCCAGCAAGAGGACACAGAGCGACGTCAGCGGAAGAAGAAGAAGAAGAAGAAGAAGGGCAAATCGAATGTGCAAGAGCAAGAATCACCCCTACAACCCGATGCAAGTGCTCAGGACGTTTCAGATTCTCGTGTGCCATCCGAACCACCTATGCTTCCAGCTATCCAGAAGCCTATTCTCAGGCGTGCGCCAGCAGCAGATGACGACGAGAGTGAGAGCGATGACGACGACGACGTTCCTCTGGGGCAGTCTCTTGGCCGTATTACCGACAAAGCTGCTGACAATTGGGTAGCAGAATCGTCTGATGAGGATGAAGGACCAAGTGGTGATGGACTTCGCCATGTCAGGTCCTCCGTTCCACTAACAACGCCACCGCTAAACGGGGGTGACGGTGATGACAGCGAAGAGGACATTCCCTTGACTGCAGCCGCCGAACGGATTGCCAAACGAGCGACGGAGTTTTCACCTCCGAGGCTTGTGGATGACGACGAAGACGAAGATAAACCACTTGCAGCGGTGCTCAGCGAAACAAGGATTTCGCACAGTCAGTCAAAGCTATCTCTGCCAAACTTTAGCTTCGACCATCTTTCCGGGGAACGTCCGTCCACGAACGACGACGACGACGACGAGCAGCCCCTTGGACTCCGTGCCTCTCGTCTTCCCATCATGGGTTCCCACGCTTCTCTTCCATTGACTGGTGGGGATGGTGGGGATGGAGACGACGACAAGCCACTTGCACTCCATCCCGAGCAACAGCGCAAGACGCAGTACCAGATGCTCGCCCAGTTGCAGCAACAACAGCAAATGATGATGCAAGCACAGATGCACAACAGCTTCTACTTTGGCAACCCTGCGATGATGGGCTCTGGGTTTTTCGGACCGCCCATGGGTATGGCTGTCCCTCCTTTAATGGGCATACCTGTGCCTCCCTCTCCACCCCCAGTACAAGACGCTGCCAAGTATGGCCGCGTAGACAGATGGCGTCGCGATGTCGCTGTCGAGGGCGAACCTTAGCTTTTACCTTATCAATCACTTTGGACTGGACTTGTTGGCTTTCATTTATTTATCCAAACTCTATAATATTTCCCCTCCCTTCCCTTCTTCCTTGTTTCCGTCTCATTCATTCTACTACTCACTTTTTCTAACGAAGCACCCTAGCAAATCACTCCACCCTTAATAACAAGGGACATTAGAAATAAGTCACTCCTTTAACGTCCTTTGCATACAGAAATACAGCGGTACAACTCGAGATAAAACGTCCAGGTAGATCTACTCGAAATATACCGTGAAACAATGCGACATGAATCCGTGAATGAAGGTGGTTAGGTAGTAGTTGCAAGGGCTATAATACGATGCACGGATGAGAACAAAGAGGGTGGGGGGCAAAGGGTGCGCTAGCAAACGATGAAACACGATCCGATAGCAGGACGTCTATAGGAAAACGCAACGCTTTCAAGCTCAGTTTCATCATGTAGTCAGTATGGAGCATGTATGAGCAAAGAAACGGAAAAGGGGACAACATGGGGGAATCATGACGGATTCGTAATCCACAATCTGCGTTTCGGGACTGTGACAATCGAAACCTCTCGTCTGCCCATTTCCTCTTCTATCCGCCGTTGTCTAGCATCTTCGTCGACATCTTCGTCATCGTCATCTGTTTCGACAGAACGGGGTCCCTGACTCGTTGATATATCGTCGTGGCCGGTAGCGCGGTAGAGGGGTTGGTGTAGGTATGGGCCGCGAGTGTCAGTTGGGAAAAGAAATTGATCCGTTCCTGTCATGGAGAGCGGACGGGAGGTTGGTGTACCAGGAGAAACGGCAGGCTGAGGGGGTGGACCGCGAACGCGTGTAACTAAGGTAGTCAAAAGGGACTTTGCGGGACGTCCATGCCAAGCGAGCGCAAAGAGCGATACGTAAAAAACAACGGTCCAGAGGAGGAATACGGCAAACAGAGATAAAGGAGCACGATACCAGAGAGCAACAAGAGACAGGACGCAGAGCGCAAGGACAAGCAGATGGAATATAATGCGAAGAAAGAGTTCGAATGGCGGTGGGAGCTCGTGGGTAGTATGGGGAAACACGGGCGCTGGCACCAATGCGCGAGTACTAAGCATGTCTGTTGTATTAGGGGTCGAGCCGTTCGAATGTCCCTGCGTTCTGGCGTGATTGGCAATGTAATCGAGCTCGTTCTGTTAATTTGATAGCCATCGTTCATACGGATATCGCAATGCAGGGAGAAGGAAACGGTATGGAGTCAGCATCGTTGGGTTCTCAAGCGACATGAAAAACCATGCATACCACTGCATTTAGACTGCGCCGCCGATCGAGCCAATCGACGTCGCCCAAACTACGAGGCACCACTGGCACACGTTGGTAAATTTCGATGTTCGGGTATGCGAGGCCATTGATGCTAGCCCTACGGATGCGCATGGGGCGGTTAACTACCTCGAAGGCTCGCTGAGGTCCAGCAGAATGCACTGATTCGCTGTCGGTTGAGACCCTCCCTTCCTGGCTCCGGCGACCAAGCCAAAAACTAGAGCCACCCCATGAATGTAAACGCACTCGTGGCGAAGCAGGAGGTGAAGGTGGATACTGTGTCTGCTGTGGAGCAGGACTTGATCCCAGCTTTTCCGCGGTATCAGACGCAGCGGCCTCAGAACGATCGAGAACCCCCTTTTGAGAGGGACGACGTGCTGATCGAAAGAATGACAAAAGATAGAGGATAGGCACGACAACATATAGTGCGACGACGAGTACTAGTCCTGCTACACCGTGTCCCGTTTGCAAAATGGGGCTAGAAGCACTACGTTTTGACATGATCGCCGTAGACCGGATGGACGTGAAGGACGTGACAAGACCTGCGAATCCCAATCCGTATGCTGCGACAACAATCACGGAGGCTAAATAGATGAATGGCGCGTTACGATGGGTCCGGTCCGTGACTTTGGCTGGGGGTGCTAATCGTGCAAAGAGAATCGCAGGAAGGAGAAGGACAACAGAGAGGGGGGCGGTGAGCTTGTGTGCAAAGGATACATCGTATGCTTCAAATGAGTGGGTGGGGGTGGAAGTAGCGGTTGGCGTGGTGGGGCTGCCTGACGGGGTCGTCGGAAGTGACCGAATTTGGGATGCACACTGAGTCAGGTATTGGTTGCTAACACCGGCGCCGTTGGCGTTGAAGCCGGTTTGGAGCTGTCCAGAAGGGCCACCCCAGGAAGAATTAGAAGCGGTGATGACTCCGTTGTAAGCTCTGAGGATCCAGACTTCATTAAGGTATGTGCCATTCTCATCTTGACCACCAAAGACGATAGTATCTGCGGCACCCTGCCGGTTAGTGCCGACGAGTGCTTCGTTGAACGAATAAGCGACTGCGCCTTCCCGTGGAGTGGGGAAAGTCGGAGTACCGGATGATCCTGGGTCACCTGCAGGAAGAACTCTGCTCCAGTCGCCTGTTTCAACATTCAAGATTGCAACTTCGCCGTGTTGCAGGCCGCCTTGGTCGTCCCAATATGAAGAATTGAAAGTACCGAGGATGAGAAAAACCTGAGAATTAAAGGACGAGGAGGCAGAGGAAGGATTGAAGACGAGTGCGCCGCCGTATCGAGGGACAGGACAGGCGGGTGGGATTATCTCAGAAGGCGAAGAACCTCCATTGACGATGTAGGAATTGGATTCAGCACAAGTGTCACTGGAGTCGGCCGTCGTATTGCATCCGCTGACGGAGACAATGTAGGTGCCCAGGACGGTGGAAGCCTGGTTGACGCTAGAGCCGGGTGTATTACCGATGGATTGACTGGACCAACTGCCAAATGTGTAATTTGATGCGAGGTTGGAAGTGAGAGTGCCGGTTATTTTGAACTGCCAGACGTCGTTGATGGGGAACATTGTG
Source organism: Xerocomus brunneocitrinus (assembly GCA_038093375.1). Classification (NCBI taxonomy): domain Eukaryota; kingdom Fungi; phylum Basidiomycota; class Agaricomycetes; order Boletales; family Boletaceae; genus Xerocomus; species Xerocomus brunneocitrinus. The sequence continues at coordinate 41,910 of JBBPSB010000019.1, read as the reverse complement.
GAGCCATCTGTACCGCCAGACATGTAAAAAGTGGTGTTTGAGGATGTGCTATCGGCAGGGGTGCGATAGTCTCGGCCACCTGATGCGCCCCATCGAGGGGGAGGTGCGCCCGGGGAGACGAAGACCTGTGACCAGAATTGGTTGATGTAGTCGTACTCCTGTGATGGCGTGAGAGGCAAGGCAAGCGGGGAGAGTAGGAACGCACCCAGATGTCGGACAATGGCTGGCCACTGATGCCTTTTCCGCCGAGGAGGAGATGTGCATGGCGACTGCAGGACTGTGAGCTGCGAAACAGAACTTGGAATGGTGCGTACTAGCTAGACGAAAAATCGTCGCCACCGAGTGCCATGTACCTGGCTGGCGGGGGTGTCGCGGGCAGACCAGGTTGCGATGCTGGCAGAGACCACTGGTTGGTATTGAAATCGATGCTATACAGAGGATGAGAGACGAAATGAAAATCAATGACAAACGCACAGAAATGTTTGCGAAGTGGGAATGCCGCTCGATGATTCACCGCCAAAGAGGAGGAGTGAGCGTGAGGTGTCGTCGTAGCCGATGGACGGGTACTTGAGCGGCGGCGCAGACGTCCCCAGGACGAGGTCGGTGATGTTGAGCCACTGCAAGGGCGGGACGGGCATGTTGGTCGAGATCGCCTGGCCGACGGCGCGGAGCGCTAAGAGCGGGACGAGGAGCAGGAGCTGTCCGGGCAGCATCACGGCGCGTTGTAGAGACCGTCGCTGGCGAGCTCAGCTGGCGCTCGGTGAGAGCGCAAAGACAAAGTTGGTCGTCGACGGCGCTGCTTCCCTCCCAAATTCCCTTATTTGGTAATTCATCTGGGCGGAGATGCCAATGCCGAGATGCCGAGCGAACGATACATGACCGGGGCGGGGCGGGCCGGGGACGATCAACCTTCCCGTGACTCTCTCAGCAGACGACCATGAAACGCATCCTAACAGACGATAAGCATGCGGAGAGACAGTCTCAAAGCAACGACGGGTGAGTCTGTCAACTTTGTTTCAACTACTTTCTTCATCAAACCTAACTTTCTAGTACCTCGGCTGGCGATCTCGCTGAGAGAATTCGCGCCGCCTCCATGCGCGCTAGAAAGAGTATGTTTCGTGTCTCCACCCTTGCCCCGCCCCCGGCTCACCCTCTGCAACGTGTCTTTTAGCCGTCACTGAAGGATATCTAACTTCACCGCCTTCCACACCCTTGAAACAGGCACCTGTCGTCCTAACCGGCGCTGCTGGTTACCAACTTTCCGCGCGTGAAAGCAATCGCCAAATATTCTCCTCGCATTCCGGTGCCTATACCCCCCTTCCGTCCCCTTCCAAGCGCAAACGCCCCCACCCCGATCCTCATGACGATAACCAACAGTCGATCACGCCCTTCTTCATCTCTCCCCAATCTCAAGATCGAGGACACTTGGCGGCGGAACTGAGTAGTGAGGACATGGTGGTGGACAGACCCATGAAACCTCTGCGGCGATCTGGACGGATCAGGGAGATGTCATCTCCTCCACCAGCCTGCTCCTTGTTTCGTCGTGAAACGGAAATGAATTCGCATCAGTGCGAAGAATGCACCAACACGCGCCCTGCACAGCTACCCTCGCTCGAGTCGGCTTACAATGAACAACAGTAAACTTGATGCCCATGCTTATTATTTTTAGCTAAGTCTTCAAACGGTCATTGCCCCAACACAGCTTCCCTTGTCTCCGAACAAGCAACTTTTTATTATTTATTATTTACTTTTATACAGGTCAGATATCAACTGCTGGAATCGTAGTGCTCGCCAATTCGTTGTACATCCGCTGTCTCGTTGCTTCGAAATAATGCTCATACACCTGTCAACATTCCTGTGCTCGTTTGGCCTCTGAGACCCGGTCGCAAATGCATGCCCTTGCGGAGTTGACAAAGTGACAGTCGACCAAAATGCAAAGTGCGCCAACTAGCTCCGTTACTTCAATGCGTCAGCTGCACTCACGTTGTTCTGACAGGCCGTTGGTCGGCTCTGCATACGTAACATATTTCGGTTGTCATTTAATCGATATGGCCCTTCGGACCCACCTACTCGCATTTGTCTGACATGCACTGTTTCCCACATTCAGTTTCCAGAATGCACTTTTCAGGTAAAGCCTTGGCTTCGTTGGCACTAAATCCCGCGAGCGTCGACACCACACACCCGATGTAAATAGTCCCAGATCTCCGACAAGATACTTGTTTCGTTCATTGGGAAAACTCGGTTTAGTGTGATCGCGTAGTATATCTACGTGCACAATCTCCACCGGAAAATAGATGCCTTTCGTTCCTTTAAATCCCTTCCCCCAATTCAGGCGACATCCAAACATCCCCTCATTTTCCCCTGTCTTCTCGCCACTCTCATGGCCTCTGCACCCTCGCTCCCGGTATGCAGTCCAGAGGAACGCTTCAACAAGGCTAAAAAACACCTATGGCAAGTGCAATCACTCTCCCCTTCTCTCGACGAGACGGTCTATCCGTCCAGAAAGGGACCAGCCCGAGAGACCGCGGACACCCTTGGTGTCTTGGCTTCTCGCCTGCATTGCGCTTACGCGCCACACGTCCCCGCCAATGAGTACCTTATAATAATACAATATCCTCACAGGGCTTCTGAGTCGCCAGCGTACAAAGAGAACCGCACAGATCGTTTCGCAGAGCGACAAGAACTTGACATGAAGTCACCATCCCCAGAGTATAGCCGGATGCGTTCCAGTCATTCAGCTACGCCTGAACAACCTCGATCTCACCAGATGACGGAAAAGTCACAAGCACCGGAGTGCATTCTGAAGGGGCCATCAAAGTTCGTCGTCTTTTTTCCCTCTGTCACGCACGATGAATCGTTGATCGGAATATGACCGTAATATATTCGCTGCGAGCAGCCGGCCACAACATGTTTTACCACCACTTCCTCGTGAAGGATTCAATTTCGATCACAACCGCCGATTACCCCTTCCGCGGTCTTGGGGCGTGACAGAACGTACAAACCCCAGAGACAGACCGATTTCTAGGTAGTTCTTTGCTCGCATGTGATCGACCTTGGACTCATTCTGAAACAAGTTCCATCGCCTCAACTTCCCCAACAGACACACGGGTTAATAATGAGACTCTGCAACGACCTGTTTCGCTTTCCGTCTTTAATTCACCTACTGCGACCTACATGTGGCCCGGTTTTCAGGCTGCATCACAAATGAGCCACCCCCCCATCATTTACGTCGACTACGACATGAGAGACCCCATGAGGTCGACGTCAAGCGGCTCTGTGTCGAGCATACATGATTCACCTGTCATTTCGTGTGTTCCTTGCTGCCATCCCTCGTGGGGGTGTTCATTTGATCTTCGTCAGCTCACCGGCATTAACGCACTATGACCGCTCTGCCACTAGTATGCTTCCCAGGAAGCGGCGCAGCACATCACCCGATAGGTAGTATGTTGGTCTTGATGTCTTTGAATGATTTGGTCATCTTATCATGCACCTTTGCTACAGTGCGCCACCGGTGCGGAGTACCTCTTCCCGAAACATAATGGAGTCGATGAGGTATATCTTCCATGGCCTTTGTGGTGTCTTGCTAAGTTATTCCTAGTCGGGCGCAGCTTTCAGACCGCGATCACCATCCGCAATCTGCGCAAAGCCACCGCCAGCAAGAGAGGTATTCTCAGCATAATCGGCCTTTTAGTGCCACACTGGCACGCGCGGGGTCTATGCACAACTCTTTCACATCTTCCGGAGACGACCAACTCAGAACATCGCGTGAGGGCAGCCCTCAGATTAGCGAAGCGAGCGAAGGGGAGAGGGTGACTCGGCCTATCGCCCGGCGTCCATCGCCTCGCGCTGATGTTCCAGACACATGGGAACGATATGCAAAACCGACGTTGTCCCCCGGTGGCACCACCAGAAAGTGGCAATGCACGTGGCCGACACCGGAAGACCGCAAAAAGCCCACATGCGAATATACCTCTAAAAAGCAACTTGTCAAACGTCACGTCGAGACCACACATTTGCGGTACAAGTAAGTGTACACATCTGCAGCAAGCGCTTTCTCATCCTCTTTAGGCCCTTTATTTGTGAAGTTTGTAAGAAAGGATTCCCACAGAAGACATCCCTGGATACCCATATGCATGGCCAGTGCGTATTCTTCTCTCAGGATATTGAACCAGCTCACACACGAGTTTGCTAGTACTGGTTCCACACCCCATGTTTGTCGCTATGGATGCGGAATGGCCTTCAAAGATCCTGCCCGGAGACATCGTCACATGGTCGAGGAGCATGGATACATTCCAAGGCAGTCTAAAAAGAAACATAAAGCTGGCCCATCTCCTCAAGGCACCTCTACTGATCCCGCCCGTCCACTCACATTTTTAGGTGGCTCGGACGAGTAAATATTTTTGACTATCGATTGCTCTTTCTTTCTCTGGATGAGTATTTCATATGTATCGTCAAAGATCAAGTTGTATTTTTAAATCTTCGACACTATTGCGCCATAGCGTATATTTATGAATGGGATATCATTCCCTAACATACTCACATGTCATTGTTAGACTATTTAATATTATACCACCTTGTAGCCTTCGCGACTCGCTGTGTGAGGGATGCTGTGAAGCGATGAACGGTGTGAGTGTCGTGGGAGTACAAGTGATCCAGTGTCCGCGTGGGAGCTTGCCACTGCCAGAAAGTGGGCGTACAATGTCGATGAATGTCATGCTCATCATGAACCGGCTGTCGCGATGACAAGGAACCTGACTGTTCACCTCGCCGTTGACGATGAAACAGATGGCCGTACTACGGTATCCTCCGCATCCACACTTCGCTACGTGTCTCTCGGAAACTGGCTGACACATGGCGATCAAACGTCAAGGAAAGAAGGCGACGAAGGACTGTGCTAGCGGCGGTAAATATGTTACAACAATGAGCTGGATCGCTTTGTTCCAAGTAACAGCCGACGTCAAATCGACTTTGTATCAGTCACGATGCCACGATCGTTCCCGAAATGAGCTGTCAAGACGAGGGGTATAATTATTTATTTAATTTATCTTCCTTTATTCTGAATGGAACGATTCCTCCGTCCCCCAGCTGGTATTTGTCTGATCTCGACACGATATAATGCAACCGAGTAAACATGTCGTGGTCAATAGCATTTGTTTGAACCACCGAACCTTCCTTTTCGGGGTAAGGACACAGCCACGTCTGCATTCTGCGATTGACAGCTCGGCATGTCGGCAAAGTTGAGCGAATGCCTTCCCTAGTAAAATCGACCCCGGCGCTCGGGAGTCTCGCAATCCAAGCACCGTCGCTAACGCCACAGCTGGTGGTTGTTTCACCAGCGACATGCCATAACCTCAGTCTTTTCAAAGGCGAGCCTATCTGACCCTGTCTTTGTTCGGTGTGGCTCATCCCCCGAAGACCTTCTCAGGGAATACCGCAGACTAGATGACACCATCACGATGCGGTTGAATCGCACAAACGCACAGTTCCGCGATCGAGATCGCCAACACGCTGGCGGAAAAGGCAGTATACAGGATCAGGCCTGTGCGTATGTATGGATGGAGCTCCTTGGTAAGTTGAATTCTTCTTCCCCAACTGTGGTTGGATTAACTTGTCTGATCACGTCAGAGAATTGGAAGCGGAGAACGGAAATTGTGGAATATTGTGTGGATGTCGTGGATCACTCCGTGGGCGAGAAGCGCAAGGTACTCGACGAACTCGAAGGCGATGCCAAAAACAAGAGGAAGACACAAGCTGAGCTGTTTGCCGACGAGGTGAAGGTCAGAAGCAACTTCATTACCGTCAATAACTCCCGCTAATGACATGGCGCAGAGAAATCAGGTTCGCAATGAATTGTCGATTGAAAAGATTATACGAAAGCGGTCCCTCGATGGTGAGCCGCTTCCCTGACCCTAAGTACACCTTTTTTTACTAATATGTATACCACAGCCTTTCAATCTCGATGTCGATACTTCACACCCCCGAGAAACGATCCTGACTCTAGCAAGTGGTGGGACAGTGCTCAGTCATGAGAAGCACCGTAGTGCCTCTCTCCTCATTGTTTTCATTCATGGCCATCGCCGCCCGTCATTTGCATGCATTTTATCAGATTCGGGTACATGTATTTCGTCACCAGGAGTGATTTGCTGCAAGTCTTGCTGGTCAGCTTGGCTGGGTTCACAATAGCACGCTTACGTCATCGTGACGCCATGTCACCCGATTGTTGAGCCACCTGGGACAATACTACGACCATGTTAGTCGTCCTTGCACTCCTCAGCCTCTTGTGTGTGCCGACACAAGCAGCCGTATATCCGTTGAAAGTCCAGGATAGCCCTGACACATTGCTCACTACGAATGTCAAGGTTCCAGTGGTCCTGGGCGTAATGTCTCGTTGCCCAGACGCCTTGCTGTGCGAGTCCGTCTGGGACCGCGTGCTCCAGAGAGTGGGTGACAAAGTGGACATCTCCCTGTCTTTCATAGCAACGTATGTCCGTGCGCTATAATTTACCAGGGTTCTTGATGTTAATACGCCCAAAGACCAGATCCATCTGACACCACTTATGGGCTAACGTGCATGCATGGCACGGAGGAGTGCGCAGGAAATGTGTACGAGTTATGCGTCGCCAAACACCACCCATCCTCAGAGTGGTGGTCTTTTCTCCAATGCGAGAACTTCAAAGGCCCTGATCAAATCGGGCTACCCGATACAGCGGCGAGCTGTGCCGCAACCGCCGGATTTGAATGGGAGAATGACAAGGCGAGTTTGTGTGCCGGCGAACAAGGACAGGGGGAAGAAGGCGTCAAACTACTACAGGAGAGCGTCCAGAACACTATACAGCTGGGAATCAAGTAAGCGTTGTTGCGGTGCTCTGATAATGAAGTCTCAAGGTTCTTGCATAGGAAAAGTTGCACCATTGTGATAAATGGCAAGCAAGTCTGTATTCGCGACGGCACTTGGTACGAGTGCGAGGTGCGTGACTTGTGAAAGCTGCCAACGGAGGTAATGCTTATATCAAACACAGGGTGGACACACGGCTGCCGACTTCATCAGGCAAATCAACGAGGAGTACGAACGTTTGAATAGCCATGATCAAGGGGCGCAGGCGTAACATTACAGACTCTGCGTTCTGCTCGCTAAGCGGAGGAGCAGGATGTGCATGGTACGCCAAACTACCATGTGTATGATTAGCCACCAAGAATGAGTTCGTACACGATGACTACTAGGTTTAATCCTATCAGGGGGACTTGTTTACATGAGTGATTTGGCTAGTTTTCCGAGGATGTTTGAACACGCTTACTGCGCATGAGTGTCCGCACGGCACTGATGAGGTTTATTATGCGGACTTTGACGCCGACATCCTGTTGTGCGTAACCGTAGCCAGACTGGTCATAGGCCTGGTGAAAGGTAGCGTTGGAGTTTTGGGGTTGAGTTGAGGTCCAGCCAACTAAAAAGTGGGATGACTGGGGTGAGTAAATGGGAGGAAGGGAACAGAACATACTGCGCGCAAGAAACCTGTCCTCGCTGAGCACCGCTACGGCGTTTATCAGGAGGAGAGAGACGTATAAAATTGTGCCGATGGTGAGCATTCGTGGCAGACGAGCAAGACAGGCGTGACAACTAACGCGTATGTGACAAACCGCGTGATACAACCGGAGTGTGACACACTTTCTCTTGAAAGTAGTCCAGATGCTTGCAATCACGAAATGTATCAGACATAGTACGTGCGGAAAACAGTTGTGCTCATTTGTCTCACAGCCAGTCATGTAGGTTACAGTGTACGACCTGAGACAGCCAGAGCTCAATGGCAGGCTCGCCGAGCGTAGGTTATGCTTTCCAATGAATTCACTCGCGCTCTGACCGCGTTCATGACCAGCTATTGGAATCCTATGCAATGGGTCCAGGAGAAATTTGCTCCAGCACCAAAGAAAGTGTCTGAACGTGCTGTCAAGCACCAAGGCGAGCCAGATGCAACTCCTGCTCAGGATGAAGTATTCCAAGCAGCACCCACTGGTGACCTGAAGGTAGAGGAGGCCAAGAAAAAGAGGGAAAGCCAGGTCCTCAGACGACCCAAGCAACCCGCGCACGAGGTACACCTCAGCGTCCATACATGATTGGCACCTGCTAAAAGCCCAACCATAGCACAAGTATTCCACGGCGAACTTCAAGATTTCACATAGGAAGCTGAACATGCTTGGGAAGCAAATATCTGGAAAACCCATCGATCATGCTATAATGCAGATGCAATTTAGTGAGAAGCGCGCTAGCGTTCGTATTAAGAGCATGCTGGCTACTGCAAAGCTTCACGCTAGCGTGTATAAAAAGATGGATGCTGCAAAGTTGATTGTCTGTGAGTACACCTCTAGTGTTTGCCTGTGGATGGTTGACTTGCTAACACGCGTTCGCTCAGCTGAGGCATGGGTGACCAAAGGACCGAAGCAACTCAAGCGTCTCGAACCCCGCGGACGAGGGAAATTTGGCATACGCGTTCATCCGGATTCGCGGCTGAATGTGATACTGCGCCCAGGTAAGACTTTTGAGCGGCAACAAGAGGAGAAGCGCAAGATGCGGCTGAAGAGAATAGTATCAGCTGGCATTGTTCGTGAGGACGTTCCCCTCCGGAACCCTGCGTCTGTGTGGCAATGGTAGACTTAGCGTAGATATCAATATAATGACCACAGCCACAAACCACAAAGTTAACACGTCGCTCTTGGACTTGAGCAAAACCATCACTATGCTGCGGCACTGGGGAACACTTTCCCTGCTCCTCGCGAGCTCACTCTTTCACTCTTTCTCCCTTGCAGGCCCAGCCTTCGAAAATACAGCCATAGTGCGCGCCATTGAACTCGGCGGTTCTCTTACACACGTCAGTACCACCTACGCTGTCAAAGCACTGGAGCCAGGTCAAAGTGTATACCACATCACCCTTGGTAAGGATGAGAGGGAAAAGACGAGCTGGATAGAAGCCAAAGTAAAAGGCCAAACGACACCGCTGGAGATCACTGAGCTGGGCGAACATGAGACGAGGTACGTTGACATTCATATGCGTGTGTGGAGCTTGACGCCTTTCTGTTCCAAGTGATGTTCATGTATTTGCTGTGACATTGCCGAGGAAGCTTGCAGTGAATGGAATGATCAACCTAGTCCTCGAGACGATCCAGACGCATGCAACGTATCCCTACCCAGCGCAGGCAAAGCAGACAGACCCTCAATTGCTGAAGTATGGTGCGGAGTTGTTTGTCCTCAGCCCCTACACTACTCTCGTTCAGCGTACCAAAGTCAAGTGTGTGCGATTTGGCTCTTTCTTGTTTTCGAGAGATAACACTTGTACAGGTCCCCTTCTCCCGACATTCCCTTTTATTCTACTCCTTCGGGTGTAGATGGATTTATTGGAGATGCTTCAGTGACCAAGTCAGGAGCTGTCGTCACGTACGGACCTTTCCACAATGTGGGTCCCTCTGCGACCACCGAGTTTCTCTCCGACGTTCAGCAAGCCGTCTCTGTGCAATACAACTATGATCACCCCGTTCTTGAGGTTACAAAGCTTCAGCGTTCAGCCGAGATCAGTCACTGGGGATCCAATCTCAACATCGAAGACAGAATCGACCTCCACAATGCTGGACCTCTGTAAGTTGTAAGCATGCTCCATCCCCACGGATTGTTGATGACCGCGGAATGCGTCCAGCCTCAAAGGACAGTTTTCACGACTCGAATATCAGGGTCAACTCTACTTTGGTCGCGTGTCTGCGCACATACTGGGCGGTTTGGTCCTACATCTCCCTCCAGGCCTGACTAACGCGTACTATTATGACTTGAACGGGAATGTATCCACGTCCCATCTGCGGCGAACCCCTTCTGTACCCAAGGGCAGCAAGGCCATTCAACACAGCGTGCTTGAAATGCGCCCAAGGTATCCGCTTTTAGGTGGATGGAACTATTCATTTACTCTTGGGTTCGACACACCACTGCAAGACTCGCTGAGCTGGGATGCAACGAATCAGAGGTATATTGTCGGCGTGCCTGTCATGACCCATATCCCCGGGTCGGTGGTGGACGAAGCTGATATCAAGATTATTCTGCCCGAGGGCGCGACGTAAGGGTTTCGATTGCACAAAGTGACCAAGGATGCTGATTGAAAGTGTTGCAGTGATATCGACGTTGTGACTCCTTTCCCTGCGTTGTCAAGTACGATCTCGACGCATGTTAGTTACCTTGATACGACGGGGCGTCCGGCTGTCTCGGTGACCTACAAGGACTTGACTGAGAGGCACGCTGCTGTGATATATGTACGTAGGGTGGTGTCGAGTCTCGGATGCATCTCTGACAGTGAATGGTTGCAGGTTTCTTACAAGGTGCCTCTGTCAGCGCATCTGAAAAAGCCGATGGCTGTTGGCGCTGCGTTTCTGGCGCTGTTTATGATTGGGTTAGCAGCTAGACGAGTTGATTTGAGGTTGCACAAGGCGTGATGTAGCGAGACTTATGAATTGAATACATACAATACATTCGGCCACTGAGCTTAGTCCTTTGTTTGATGTTTACCGCGAACGCGCTTCGTCACGTCCGCGCCTTTGCGACTCAGCCGTCTAGAAGACTCCTCCGACCGTATGATCTCGCCCAGCAGCTCAAGCAGCTCACCGCAGATGGAGACGTCGACGCTGCCGTCCACCGCCTTCGCTCTGTGCCCAGAGATGCGCAAAACGTCCCCGCATGGAACACCATGCTCTCCCTCTGCATGTCTCACAAAAAGTTTCAGCTCGCGTACACGCTCTTCATCGACGTGAGCTCATTCCCTCTTCTCGGTAATCTTGCTCACCCAATTGCGCAGATGAAACGTCGTGGTTTCTCTCCAAACGTTTCCACCCTCGTTACCATGCTCAAAGGCCTCTCCCAGATCTCCGACTGGTCCAACCACCCCAAACAGCTCGCTAATGCACATGCGCTCTATCACTACTATCTCGAGCACACACAGTCCATCAAACACCACGATCCTGACAACGCTGCCCAACTCTCTGTTGCACCCCTTGTCGTCTATATGTCCATCCTGGGTGCCGCAGGTGATACCCAAAAGATGTTCGATGTTTACTTTGCAATGGACCAGGATGGTCCTCTGGCACCAGACAGATTCGTGTTCACAGCCATGCTCCGTGCCATTGCCAATCACCAGGAACGCGCAGATGTCATGTCCGTTCGCGACACTGCCGCTTCAGATGCGAAACATATCTGGTTACAGATTGAAAAGACCATGCGGAGGCGTCCAGATTTTCAGCTTGACTCGCACCTCATTGCAGCAGCCTTACATGCCCTCGCCCGTGGTCGGCCTGCCGACCAGAATCTTGCACTAGACATCATCGCCCACCACCTTGATCTTACAAGACCTGGCCACCCAGACCCTTTCAAACTCTCCCCTCATCTCAACTTTTGGACTCTCGATGCTGCCCTTCAAGTTTGCCTCGCAATGCAAAAATTCAGGCTCTGTGTGCATCTCATGCATCTCATTATGGATAATATCGACTTTGATCGACCCAACGTCCGCTCACTCGTGGCCAAGTCACACATTCATACGCTTCTACGCGCCCATGCATCTCTCGCCTTGCTTGCCTCCCCCTACGAGTCCTCCCAAGCCATCGACGCGCTTGAATGGTGCCTGAAAAAGGATGCCAAGTACGACGTTCCCGACTTATGTCCCGACAAGCGGACCTATCACCTCGTGCTCAAGACTTGCCTCCGCACTGGTGATTGGGAAGGCGCCGTCAAGTCATTTCAGCTCATGACGGGCATTCAAGTAGATTCTTTCAATGAATCCGAGGGTAAGGCATCCTTCAGGATCAAGAAGCGGCGCGAGGGTAGGAGTTTCAAGCCAAACGCGGAGACCATGTCCTTCATCATGCGGACTGCCCTACATACCAAGGACAAGACCAAGGGCCTACAGGCACTTTGGCTCTCCGAGTATGTCGGTATTGACAAGCTGCTCGAAGACAAGGTCGCCGAACCATTCTTTCGGGCGTCGTTTGCACGGGCGTCGGCAAGCCTTATCGACCAACTACTGGATGATCCCAGAACCCGGGACCATCGGGAGCGGCTTCTCTCGCTCAAAGCCCACGCTCAGCAAGTGGTTCGCACCCTGGGGCAAACCTTTAGACCGGAGAAGTTGATACTGGGCAACATGTCCACGTTCAAACAGGAAGACGGCGCAGTCTCATTCGACCTTGCCGCAAGAAGTAGTAAACCTCGAAGTAACTGAGGGTTTACTTTCGCATCTTCCGCAAGCTCTGGCACATCACTCAAAGATTATATACGGAAAGTAGATCAAGCAGACATATGTAGGAGGTGAGACAACGAAAGCAAAAGAGCCCAATAGAGAGGAAACAGCAGTTCAGTAACGGGTTGATTTATGCAATCGAATTCGGACGCTCTCCGAACCTCGGGTCACTCTTAAAGCTAGGGGTAGGGGGGACGAAGAGTGTGTCTTCTGTAAGTGCCGCCGACACTGGCTGGTATGTGTGCGGACTTTCCATAGATGGTTCCGAGTACCTGAACCCAGACGCGTTTCCCAAAGGCAGCGGGTTGGGCCTGCCAGGTGTCTTCCGAGTCCGAGCATTCTTTCGACGTCTGCAAAGTAAAATGATCCCCACAACGAGAAGTACCACCAACACCAGGGCGTTTATTGCCATAATACCGAGGATTGCCGGGAGGAAATTGGAGAGATTCACTATGGCTTTGGCGACGTCCGTCGACAGTGAGACCGTCGTGTATCCGGATCCAGCATTTGAAACACTGTAAGTGATGTTGGTGTTTGCAGTACCGCCTCGAACGTTATGGAATTCGACGGATGCATCGTTGGGGTCGACGAGAGCAAGCATTTGAACGTATGGGTCACCCATTTCCCCCGAGGAATCACGGTCGCCAAAGTTGTAAAGGGTGTAGACCGAGCGGAGAACGTTGACGCCAATTAACCAGTCACTAGACGATGCGTCAGATCTATCACTACGTGGAATGGATCCGAAAAACAAACAATTGACCATCCCCCACGGACCGACTCTGCGGAACGAAAGAACCAATGCAGCTGTTCTGGTTGCCCAACTCAGCGGGCGCGACATCGAGCGGATGAATGGGAAAGATCTGATCGCTTGAGAAGCTGTCAAAGATGATTGATTCAAGAAAAAATAGGGACCTACCCAATTTGAAGAGCCATGTCAATTTCGGCGTCACAAGGAACACTCCACTGGCCAAGAGTGGAATCGTAGTATGCACCAGCAATGCCACCATAAATGGCTTCACATACGTCGATGGGTGCGTACCTTGAGATGCTCGTCCATCATTGTTTCTAGACCATCGATATGATGAGCAGCTTACGTGAATGATGTGCCGCTGTCGAGCAAAACAACAGCATTGTTCGGTGGCGCCGCAGGTACGGTAGTCGAGACGCTATGTGTCTGCGTTCCAACGACAAACGAGTCCAAAAGAATAGTCCATCGCTGTGGCTCGGTAGGCGGCCATGTTGGGATCTTATTTGTATTCGTCACATTGGCATACAGGGGATCCGTCCCACCAATGGAAAAGCTTCCTTGGACGCCATCACTATTTGAATTACTTTGGAACGAGAATGCGATAAAGTTGGCTTCGGTTGAACCGCCTTCAAATATGTTGTGAAGCAACGTTTGTCCGGAGGATGATCCAGATTGGCTGAGGGCTACATTGACATTGGAAAGGGACTCGAAGCCAAGACCGACAATCCCTGCTGCGCCGTAGGACAATGCTGGGTTCTGAGCCGCCGAAGCATTCAAATATGCTTGCTTGGATATAGTGGTACTGTGCCAAGGATTAACTGTGAATACTTGAGAGAAGATGACGAAGATACCCCGCAAAGTCTACCGAAGCAAAGGCTACTCGGCCATATGTCCATCCAATGACATACTATCCAGAGGTGAGTGGTGGCAAGGCAAACCGAATGCGGTGGGTGCTTACAGTCAGATTTAGGCTGATGGACTATATAAAGCATGAGTGTGAGGAACAATAGGAAAGACGACGATACTGACGCTAGGCTCCGCGTTGAGGATGGGTGTGAGTGAGGGGCGTACCCAAAGATCTAATGAGCGAGAACGGTCAAGGAAGGCAAGGAGGCGACACAAGGCCTACCAGATGAGCCCGTATCGAGCTGCACAGGAAACTCTGGGTTGTAAATAAGTTCCGGGATGTTGGTACGAATCCATTAGTGCTTACGGGTGCCTCCAATGGTGATCTGTGGCACGGCTAAGCGGGAGGTAATTGACCCGAGAGCGGAAAGTGGAGCTTACATTAGTAATGTAGATCAAGTCGTGTACGTCACTTTTGGAGAATGGTCAGGTCAATAGCAAACGCGTGTGGGGGGGGAGTACCTGAGGGAAAGTGTTAAAGGAGCGAGAGTGCTGTTAGAAGGAGAGACTGCAGGCTCATCTCGACGCTGCAAGGTATGTCTACGCGTCTGTTCAAAGGGTATTCTGATGGTCATAGTCAGACGAACAAAAGAGCGACTCGACGAGAAGAACTTTGTACGTTGTGGCTGTGCTGCAATAATGGTCAGTTCTTTGTCTGCACGTGACCGTGATTGCCTGAACCATGGCAGTGACGAACAAGGCGTCCATTTTGCGGCTCATCAACCTTACCGCGCAGCACTCGGCTTGTCCTTGTCATCGCTGCACACCTCATGCGCACGGACCAGCTGCCCTCAACCAGCTCAGAAGGTTCGCAACACCCGTTCATGCAGTACAGAAAGAGTACGCCTTCGAGGTGCGTTCCCGACACATTACACCCCTTGCCATCTCCAATCCCGCTATCCAAAGGTCGCTGCTTCTAACCTCAGGTTTGGAGAGGGCGTCACCCGCGAGGTCGGCATGGATCTCAAGAACATGAAAGCACGCAAGGTAATTCCCGCAGCTACTCGTCCTCACAATCCCTCCATTTGTGCTACTCAAGGTTGGCGTTTTCACGGATCCCCTCGTGGCGAAACTCAAGCCAATGGCCGTCGTGAGTGTCGTCTTGCCAACACCCCTTCTTTGTCCTAATAACCCTTTCTAGGCCCTTGAATCCCTTGAATCCCAAGAAGACCTTCCTTTCGAAGTCTTCGACCAAGTGGTCACCGAGCCTACCGAAGAGAGTTGGAGAAGTGCCATTGACTGGGCAAGACAGCACGACTTTACCCATTTCCTTGCGTGAGTGCAAAGTGCGATCTCCTGTTATTACACCCGCTCATGTAACATGAAGCGTTGGAGGCGGAAGCGTCATCGACACCGCCAAAGCAGCAAACTTGTTCGTCCGCATTCTTTTCCAGGTTCCGTGACCTCATTCTTGTCAGGTTTTCTGTTTACAAGGAGAGCGACCTAATGGACTTTGTCAATGCTCCCGTTGGAAAGGGGCTACCCATCTCTCAGACACTACGACCTCTCATTGCAGGCATGTACTATTTCATACCCTCTTTCCCGGTATGGTCCAACATTATTTCCAGTGCCTACCACTGCCGGAACGGGCTCGGAGACTACCGGGGCGGCGATTTTCGATGTGACTTCGCGCGCGTTCAAGACCGGTATTGCGAATCGTGCCCTCAAGCCAGTTTTGGGAGTAGTTGACACTGCAAATACCGAAAGCTGCCCAACAGAAGTACACATCAGCGCTGGCCTTGATGTTCTTTTCCATAGCATGGAGAGTTACACTGCGATTCCGTGAGGACAGCGTTGGCCCAAGCCTTCCTTCGCTCATATTTTCCAGTTATACAGAACGTACGCCTCGCCCGACCAACCCAATTCTGCGCCCAGCATATCAAGGGAGCAACCCAGTCGCCGACATTTTCTCCATGTGGGCCCTCAGGACCACCGTCAAGTACCTCCCTCGAATTGCTAAAGATAGTACCGATCACGAAGCAAGGAGTCAAATGCTGTGATTCCTCTACACAACTCTCCCTTTGCAAATAGCTCACATAGGTATTGTAGCCTCGCTGCTTCCTTTGCTGGTATTGGGTTCGGAAATGCCGGTGTCCATTTATGTCATGGGATGAGCTATCCGGTGAGTTCCAGTGGTTGAAATTTGATGTAATCTCCTAATGAATGGGGGTCAGATATCTGGCTTGAACAAGCGAGGTCCCAAATATAAACATCCAGGATACCAAGTCGACCACCCTATTATCCCCCACGGTGTCAGGTACGTCACAATACTCGCCTGTGCTTGGTCGCAGTTGTTTACAATTCGTGCGCTAGTGTCGCCATTACAGGACCTGCAGGTATGTTCAGAGCTTTCGACCGAGCAGTAAACCTTATTCTCGCATTAGTCTTCCAATTTACCGCACCAACGTCGCCTGACCGCCACCGGGAGGCATTGGCGATCTTCAACAATACAACGGTGACCGATCCTTCTATCACCAGCATTCCGGACTCCGAGATTGGATCCTATCTGTATGACTCGATTGCTCGATTCCTTGACGGGCTTGGTGTACCGCGTGGTCTTAAGGCATTGGGTTACACGAAGGACGATATCCCCGGTCTTGTCGAGGGTACGCTTCCGCAACGTCGCGTACTGGACCTTGCGCCGAACATTGGCGATGTTACTGGAGAAGATGGAAGGGAACATCTCACTCGGATCATGGAAGCATCTTTGGAGTACTAATTTTTGTGTATTACCGTGCTGTTTGCGTGTAACAAAGATATCTCCTTTCGGATCTCAGTATGAACAACAGGACAGCGCCACCATGACTGACGGACGTGGAAGTAGGTTCAAACCGTGCATTGATCTCCACGATGGAAAGGTGAAACAGATCGTCGGCGGTACCTTGTCAGATGATGACCCAGGAGCACTCAAGACGAACTTTATCACGAGGTGCGCCGACCGTGCGAGAGCGTGAATGTCACTCATTATTTCTAGCCAATCCGCAGGAGATTTTGCACGTTTATATAAAGAGCACGACTTGCAAGGGGGGCATGTCATAATGCTGGGACCTAGAAATCAGGATGCCGCAAGAGAGGCATTGGGGGCATGGCCAGGTATGCCCGGCCTCGATGGCCTGACAACAGGACTTCATCTCCATCACCAGGCGCTTTACAGATAGGCGGCGGAATAACGGTGGCGAACGCACAGGAATGGCTAGACGCGGGTGCTAGTAAGGTGAATGCCGTGCCATGGTCTAGTTTCCGTGCTAATCTGTTCAGGTCATCGTCACATCATATCTCTTCCCCGAGGCAAAGTTTTCGAGAGAGAGACTTGATACTATCTCCAAAGCCGTCAACAGGGACAGGCTTGTTGTAGATGTGAGGTCGGCCTGTCCTTCGTGTGCGGATAGTTCCGTATAACTTATTGGCTTGGGTAGCTGTCGTCGTCGAGGGGAGAAGTGGTTCGTAGCAATGAACAAGTGGCAAGACATCACGGACATGGAGGTATCCAAAAGTGAGTCAGAAATGGTTCTTCTTCTTGTCGCACTCAACAACAGGTCGTAGAATCACTCGACATGTTGTCGGAATATTGTGGGCGAGTAGGGTGCATTGATGGCATACAAGTATCTGACTCCACCTAGTGAATTTCTCATTCACGCTGCTGATGTAGAGGGGTTGTGCCAAGGGATCGACACAGAACTTGTGGAAAGCAAGTATTTTATTTACCTTTGCATGCTGATCGTGGACTGATCCAAAGCTCAGAACTCGGCGAATGGGTAACGATACCAACCACGTATGCTGGGGGAGCAAAACGTATGGTAATCTCCTATACGAGTTGGCAAATCAGCTTGATAATCGTACACAGATGTCTCAGATCTAGCTCTTGTGGATGCACTTTCGGGCGGAAAAGTCGATCTGACCTATGGCAGGTAAAGTCGCTCGTTTACGATTGTAAAGGAATATGTTGACCCATCTCAAGCTCTCTCGACATTTTCGGGGGTACGTTGGTAAAGTTCCAAGATCTCGTGAGGAAATAACTTGTACAAATATTATTGTTTAGATAGTACAGCCGTGGGAAAGGTGGCTGATAAACTATACAGTTTTTGCTAGCGTAAGGTCCTCTACCAACCAATACGACCTCCTGTTGACAGACAGACCATTCAAAATGCCCGGCAAAGTCAAGGCGTATGAGCTCCAATCCAAGTGAGCATTCACCACTTTTTTCTGCACACCGACCTAATTGCTTGTGCCATAGGTCTAAGAGCGACTTGACAAAGCAACTCTCCGAGCTCAAGGAAGAGTTACTTACCCTCCGAGTACAGAAGACCACCGGGGGCGCCCCTTCAAAGCTCACCAAGATGTACGTTTCAGTTATAGCTTTGAACTGCATCTGGACTAAAATTCCACAGTACTGTCGTCCGCAAGTCGATCGCACGGGTGCTAACCGTGATGAACCACAAGTCACGCCAAAATCTCCGGGAATACTACAAGAACAAGAAATACCTTCCGCTTGACCTGCGGCCGAAGAAGACTCGTGCAATCAGGCGGAGACTGACCAAGGTGAGACACATCGAGGAGGATCTTATTCGTGGTGCTGAGACGATTATTGCGATCTGCAGCGTGAGTTGTCGTTGAAGACGGAAAAGCAGCACAAGAAGGACATACATTTCCCTTTGCGCCGATACGCAGTCAAGGCATGAGATTACAGCGGATTATGGTCGTTTACATGAATCTTATTTGTATGTCCTAAGCCCTGAATTCGGACTTGACATGCTGTGCCTGTTGTCGAGGATTGACTTGAGATATCGAGCCTTGGTGACGGTCGACTCGCAGCAGACACGTGTAATGGAGTGACTTCGACACCATTCAGCTTTGGCACAGACCACCATGTCCCCGCTCAGGAAACCAAGCTACGCTGACATCCCACAAGCCATCCCTCAGTCATCTCCAAGACCCAGCCAGGATGGCCATCCCCTTGGTAGTGAACCCTACCCTGTTCCAAGTAATAACCCAGCAAGCCAATACACATTGCTCGACAAGCTCGGTACAGGCAGCTTCGGCACCGTCTACAAGGCGATGCATAACGAGACCAAACAGATAGTTGCAATCAAACAAATCGGTGCGCTCTCTCTTTCACCCGCCCTTTATCCTCTCATTATCCAGAAACAGACCTGGAGGACTCGGATGACGATATATTGGAGATCCAACAGGAAATAGCAAGCTTAGCTCAGTGCGACTCTGAATATGTCACTCGATATTATGGCTCCTTTGTCGTGGCTTACAAGCTGTGGATCGTCATGGAGTACCTCGCGGGGGGCTCGTGCCTTGACTTGCTCAAAGCCGGTGTCTTTTCCGAAGCGCATATTGCAGTCGTCTGCCGCGAACTACTTTTCGGTCTCGATTACCTACATTCGGAGGGCACCATCCACCGAGATATCAAAGCCGCAAACATCCTACTTTCTGCCTCGGGAAAAGTCAAACTCGCGGATTTCGGTGTTGCAGCCCAACTCACGAGCACGTTGAGACATACGTTTGTTGGTACTCCCTTCTGGATGGCACCTGAAGTCATCCGTCAAGCCGGATATGATGCTAAAGCGGACATGTGGAGCTTGGGCATAACCGCGATTGAGATGGCAATGGGCGAGCCGCCCTTGGCGGAATACCATCCCATGCGTGTGCTTTTCCTTATACCGAAAGCGAAGCCTCCGACGCTCGAGGGTAACTTTAGCCCTGCTTTTAAAGATTTTGTTTCGCTATGTCTCACAAAGGATCCTGGCATGGTACGATATGTCCAGCTTTGCTTGCTTGCGTTCTTACGTGATGATCCAGCGACCCACAGCCAAAGAGCTTCTACAGCATAAATTCGTCAAGAATGCAAAGAAGACATCATCTCTCACAGAGCTCATTGAGCGTCACCAGGAATTTCCCAGTCGATCTCCCCCAAAGGGCCCCCAAGCGTATCTACCCACCTTCAAGGGAACCGCCAACTGGGAGAGTAATGCTACGATACGCAGCGACTGGAATTTTGACACCATCAAGTCTTCGTTTGTAATGGGGACATTCAGTAGCGCTGCGAGGGACCTACTTCCTGACATGGATGATGAAGAAATAGAAGATCCTTCCGCTTACGACGAAGAGGAGCAGTCTATTGGTACGGAGGGTGCTATCAGGGGTAGCGAGCAACTAGCATCTGGTATTGGGCAAAGTCTCCAGGCGACGCACTCGACTGTCATGATTAAATCGCTGGACATGCCTACTCTCCTTGTTGCAACGGGTGCCTCTCCGAGTGACTCAGGAGCGTCGTCTGGGCCTACTACTCCACCAGACAACGGGGACGCTCCCCCTGCATACACTGGTTCTGTCCGGTCTATGAAGCGTTCGTCATATGCCGCAAGACACAGGACGAGTGGTGCCGGGACGGTCATGCGAGAGGCTGATCTTGGTTCTGGTGTAGGTACGATCAGACCGGTGAAGAAAGTGGACACCATCGGCTCCCTGAGGCTCTCTGCAGAGTATGTCGGGACGACACGCGGCCGAGATGATCCACCACAATCCCCATCTTCGCCCAAGATGAAAGACCATTCACCGTTTAAACGACAAGCGAGTGAATCCGAGCGGGCTGGGCGAGCCATGGTCGACGACGTAGTCCTCCCGGTCCTGCAAAACGTAAGCGCCATCCGGATGCCCCACTTCCGTCCCTCTGACCACTTGTCCAAGGCCATGCGCGACGACATGGACGCTCGGGAAATCGAGTCATTGAGCATGATTACTCGAGGGTTTGCAGACCTATGCGATGCCAACCCAACCCTCTCTTACAACGTTATCCTCGACATACTTTCTGGCATCAACGAGTACGTCATTTTATTACGCAGCCGAATCTTGCTCAACACCCGGGCAATTCAGGAACATCGCCGTCCGTCAACACGTGCAGACCTCTCGTGGATTATTCCCCCACAAACGAATCATTCGAAAAAGTGAAATGACAGCCAGAGGCTTGGTCGTTACTGAAGTTCAAGAGGACATCTCGTCACCTCCAGCAGAAGCGAGTGGTTCCTCATCTGCTCATCCTCTCAAGGCGGACGACCCAGCTGGCCAAGCACGCAAATCCCCCATTGCCGAACTCTTGTACATGCGTTGGCTTGAAGGACTGCGGATTAAATGGCCAAACATTCTATCCTCATGACCAGTAGGTTTGACGTAGCGACATCACCACAACCGCTGTAGTAATTCCGTGGTTAGGCGGATCTTGTACGCAGTTGCTACCAACGGTTCATGGGTGTAACCAGTGGACTTTTCATGCCAACGCCTAGCACATGCGAGACAATTTCATGTTTCACGTATTCACCGACTTGTGGTAAATTCCAATTGTTTACAAACTCATAGCCCCCGTTCAAGTTCCTCCCCAAGTTGCTGTGATTGCCCAAGAAATGTAATCCAAAAGGTATAAGAAAGATGCTAGAATGAATCATCCAAGATAAAGATATAAAGGCGAGATAAAGAAATCCAAATGTATCCATGCATGCACACTACCCCGTCAAAGAACGATGCTGCCAGCTACAGCGGCGATAAAGGTCGCAATGCTCGATAGTACAAGTGACACGGCACTAAAGTGGTCGGCCCCGCTCTTCTGGTTCGCATGAGGAGAGCCCGAGTCACCGTGAGAGGGACCCTCTTTGGGACTCGATTGCTGACCAGGAGCAGAGGGCCTGTCCACAGTCTCAGCCGACGCGTTCCAAAGAGACAACTATAGCTTACCCATTCTTCTCTTGCGAACCAGGCTTCTTGCCGCCGTCGACAGGCTTCGCAGTACTAGAAGTGTTGTTTACCGAATTCTGGTACGATCCCAGACCATCCATCTGTGCGAGCGACATGCGCTTCCACCCATTCGCAACCATCAGGGGATATGCGCTGATAAAGGAGGCGACCGACAAGTCAGACAACTCGTGCTCCAGAATAAGCAGACCGGGCGTCTTGGGACCTTGTGCGCCGTCTTCAGCAACTCGACAGCGGAAAAAAAGCAAAGTCACCAACCAGTGAGCCACTTTTGCATATTCTCCTGAATCTTGTCCGGCGTAGTGAGGGGACGGGGAGAATCGAGTGACCAGTCGTCGGTACTAAGGGCAAGCGCGAGTCAGACCAAGTAGCGTTCAATAGAGGAAAAAACCCTACTCTTGGTTCCAAATGACCGTCGTCAGCCCAAAGACTTCCTTGGCAATCGCGCCGACACGCTTGTCGCAGTCGCCATACGGGGGTCGCCAGAATCGGGGGAGGCGTCCGCCAGTCGAATTGTGCATGAGCCACATGGTCCAACCCAACTCGGCCAACACCTCTTCGTTAGTCTTTGTCGTCATAAAAGGGTGTGTCCAAGTATGGACGGCAAGGTCGTCTTGATTGACCTCAATCGCCTCCTTCAGTTCATTCGGGTGCGACAGCATATTTTGACCGATAAAAAAGTGGGTCACTTTCTCCTTGTTGTCGCGAAGAAATTTGTACAGGGCACCCGAAGGCTAAGAGCAAAACGCGTCAACCCCAGTCATGCAGCAAAAATGAAGTAAACGAACCGGGAGGGGGCCGTCGTCAAAGCTAAGCCCGAGCACACCCGTGGGAGCCTCCCAAATATCACCAGGAATAGCGCACTTGTACGTCGACGAGCAGACAACGTCGCTGTTGGGATCAAAACCGGTCGGATAAATCGGACTCTCGCCACCGACGAGCGACGTCATCGGAAGGTTGGGAATCTTGCCACCCTTGACGGCCTTGTCCAGCGCATCGAGCCATTCCCGAGGCATATTCTCAGTCGAGGCCGCACTGGCGGGAAAGCCCGCAGACCATTCTGCGCAGTCGGTGTCAAAAGGTTGCAACACCAAGAAACAACGAGCGCATACCGGGCGTCCCAATGGCGGCATAAACGACGCCATTACTAACGCCACCACCGCGCCTAAACAGGCCATGGACGGGGTGGTCTTCGTCGTGGTACCACCTGCTCGACAAATGTTGACCGTACGTAGTAGAGTTCCCGACGGGGGCGACGGATGCTCGGGCAGCTGTAGCGGCGAGGAGGACAGAGGTAAGGAGTACAGACATGGCTAGGGAAAGAAGCTAAACGAGGGGAGCGAAAGATAGGACGTGTGCTGTGGGGAGGAAGGGCGATGAAGAGAAAGGCGAACAGAGGGCCCTCATTTTATACCATGGAACTGGAATGCTACAATGTCAGCCTCTGGCGACAACAATCCTAGTTACCATATTGGACCCAAGTCTAGGAATGCAGTTGATCGGAAATTCCGGCGCCAACTTGCGACTTGCCAAATCAAGTTCGATCGACGCTCCAAACCTCGGTGATCGGCTCTAGTCAGTAAATGCTAATCGTCGACATCCGTCAAGCTTTGGAGCGTTGGCTCACCCATGACATCAATGCAACTCTATTGCATTCCAGTGATACAATAGTTGACAAACACATAGCATCGGCCCAAAACACATACTATGTCGGCGAGGCAGCAGCAGATTCCCCACGAAGTGCGCTCTTGAGAATCAAAATACCCGACTTCAACTGCGCGACCTCTTTTACCATGGCCGTGAACCTGGCCTTCTTTGCCTCGCTTGTCAAGTACGGCGTAAAGTGTTGGATGCAGTCGCGCGTCGTCGCATTGGGCGTGTCCCGCAACCACTCGATGAGCATCTTTTCGTCCAACTCTCCTTCTGGCGCAGGACCGCTGGGCAGGGGCTTCCGCTTCTTGGGCTTGGGTCCATTGACGCCGTTTACCGCACTGTTGACTGTAGCTCCGGAAACTTCGTCGACTTTGCGCTTGTTCATGGGTTTTGGTATCGTGGGTGAGCCAACCGAGCCTTTAGTACTAGCCGTTGGGCTTGACGCCCGACTGCCTCCCGGAATGCCACTGAGCGGACTGTTGGCTCGACTCACGTTGGCCGATTTGGTCTTGGGGCCTTTGGGACTCGTAGCGCGCTTAGCGACAACGGAATGTCCTCCTAAGCTGGGTATAGGTGCGGGCGAAGCTGCCCTAGAGCCAACAGCGGAAGCATCTGCAGTGGGAGGCTTGGAAGCTGGCTGCTGAGAGGTCGACCGGGATTTGCCCTGTTGCTGTACGGCAGGTTCATTTGAGACGGCCGGGGGCTCTTCCTCTTCCTCATTCTCGTCCTGTAGATGGTGAGATCTGGCCAAATGACCAGCATAACCCGACTTACCGAACTCGCATATGGATTACGCTCTTCGTCACTTTCATAGTCGACATTCTTCTCCAACTTGCGCATGAGCTTTTTGAGAGACTTGCCGTCCTTGGACAACTGGGAGTCATCTTCCTCCTCGTCAGATTCGTCAATGTACCCTTCACGCCGCTTGTTGGCGAGCTTGTATTCTCGTTTCAGACGTTCCTGTGCGATACACGTTGGCCACGCGACTTTTTCGAAATCGAAGCACGCACCTCGAGTTCTTTGGCTTCCTCATCGTCCATATCCGCGGCCTCGTGCTCGTCATCATCTGCCACATCTTCCTCAAACAATTGTTCGTCGAGATGGCCTTCACCATCGTCTTCTCGTTTCGGTCGTACGTTGCCCTCCTCGTCTTGGTCGGCGCCCTGCGAGCCTCTGTTGACGGTTCTGAGGGCTCTTCCACCTGGCGCTCTGCTTTGACTCGCGGTGTGCACGAGTGGCGCCGCACCAGCGATGGCATTAGGATCTGCCTTGAACATGGCTGTTGTGGCCGCAGAAGGACCCTGACCATGTCTGCGGTGCAACAGCCAGCGCTCTGGATCCTTGTTCTTTTGAATCCTGGCCATCTGGGGAAAACAGGTCGGACCAAGAACACGAGCCAAGAACAAGGACATACCAAAGACTCGGCCTCCTCCAAGTCGGGGACATGGTGCTTGGGTTTCTTGTGAAACTTGTACCACCGGTGCGCGGACACGAATTTAAACACCTCTTGTGCGGCAGGCATGAACAGCGCGTGCGTTTCCGCCTTGGAGACCTCCTCGAGCTGCCCCACCCACACCTCGTTCTGCTTGGCGTCCTCCATCACCCACGGGTATCGCTCCTCCCTCCTCAGCTGCCGCACTTCGTCTGGCACCTTGAACACCTGCCGCGTTTTCCGCGTCATCTTCTTTTTTCCGTTGACAGGCGCCTTTCCCTTGACGTCCTTGGACGATCCCTCCCCAGTGTTGGTGATAGGCCGACCCTCTGCATCGACCATGACGATTCGCATGTCGTCGCCAATGACCGGTTTGCCATCTGACCCCAGCATTGGGGCGACGGGAACTGGCTGTGCCGAGGTGGCGGTCTGCCTCCTGAGGTCCTTTCGGTTGAGCTTTATGGGCTCGTCCCAAGTAGATACGTCCACGGGCTTGCGTGCGTCAAACTTCATCACGTCGTATTTCCATCCGTTGAGCGCCGAGGACATGAGCTTGTACTCGGAGAACTCGCCATCGGGGAGGGCGCACGCGTCGTCGGCGTGGTCGGTGTTGGGCGGGGTTGGCTGCTGGCGGGGTGTGGCCGACTTGCGGGGCGACGGTGGTGTTCCATTCTCTTTCTTGACTGGCTTCTTCTTGTGGAACAAGACGGATTCTGCAGACTTTGGTGGCATGCTGGTGGACGAGTCTGACCAAACCAGCTTGATCACGTAATCCGGCCACGGGTCTAGTCATATAGTAGACGGTAGCAGTATGTACAGACAATCGTCCGTTGGAAAACGAGATGAGACAATGATCCCAGCGTATAATAAAACAAAACACATGAAACCCAAGGCATGAAAACAATATCGATATAGCGGTCAGGTCGGGGCCTCCACCCTGGTCGTCGGTATGCTCCCATTCGTCACTACAGCGGACGAGGGTGGGTGGGAGGAACCCGCTGTGGACGCGTATGCGTTCTCTGAAGAAGACGGCCGTGAGGACGGCGGTGGCTGATGCGAATGTGATTGAGAGGGATGCGAAATGGTACCGGGGGGCGGGGGGTACGGTACCGGGCCCTGGCTGTAGACGATCGAGTGTGGGGCACCGCCTGGACCGAAAGGGGGTATGCCCTGTCGGAGGCCATCCAGCTCGTGTCTGAGCATGTCAATCTCGCGGGCCATGTCTTGATGGCTCTGTTTGAGATTGATGACAAAGTCGATGGCTGGAAGAGGCTCAGCTGTGAGCGAGGGAAAAGAGAAAGAAAGGGACCTTTGCTGAGAATCTCCCACTTGCTCGCCTTCATACCGCGGTCAGCGGGGAGCTGATCGCGCAGTTCGTCGAACAAGTCTTTCATTTCCTTCCGGCGCTTCCGCTCGGCCAGTTTGTGCGATACCCTTAGCTCGGGGGAGCGAGAATAGGGTGTCGATCCGGCATCCTTGGCCAGCTTGGCGTTCGAGGAGGATGATGGGGGCGGTGCAGAGGAGTCGTCTGATGGGACGGTAGCATTGGCAACGGGCGCGGTGGAAGCTGTATCGCGTAGCTGGCGAGACGGGGGGCGTGAGCGCGAGCGGATGTTTCTAGTTGGACCGACGGCGGGGGGGATGTTTTCTGGGACGGACATGCGCCTGTCCTGGGGGAAGGCCATGGATGGTATCATAGTTTGGGGAAGAGGCTGGGAGTCGAAGGGACGGTTGGGATTTTGTATATTAGGGTCTTGGTGGCCATCTGGATGTTGTGCTGCAGACCACGCGAAAGTCGCCATGCTAGCGGATGTTGTTGGAGCTGGTGATCGACCATGTGGCTGGTCTGCGGAGAAAGCCGAATAGGGAGTGGAACCGTTTGGGAGGATTGTCGGCAATGAGTCGCGTCTGTCGTGTATCCACCACTGTGGGCTGTTTCCCGGGGGCGGGGGAGGGGGGGCAAGTGCGCCGGCATGGACGGAATGGCGGCGGTGGTCGTATATGCTGAGATGGGCGAGTCTGTGCGTATCTACGGCAGACCCGCGACGCTTTTGTGCGCGGGCGTCGGGATCGATATTCATGGGGCTTGGAATGCCGGGACCTGCGAGGTGGTCGGTGTCATCGCTGGCTATTTCGCGGTCGGAGGACATTTTGCGTTTTGTGCCGTGTGGCAGGTGGGAGTCGGACGAGTTCTGCGGGGTGTGAGCGAGGGCAAGGAGAGGGAGAGGAGACGCACTGCAATGGAATGGCGACGAGAGCTGTCGTCGCTGTCGTCGTGGCCATTGTCTGGGCGGGTTGATCTCTTTGGGAGATCGCGATCAAGGGATGGGGAACGGAGGAGCCTGCGCAAATGTTTTGGGTCTGAGTCGCCAAAGACGTAGTTCGGTGCGGGGCGGGGTACTGTCTGGTGTTGGGCGGGTCGTCGGGGAGCTCGAGAAGACTCACCGGCGGCGTGGAGGGAAGGGTCGGTGAGTGATCCCCTGCGGTGCTGCTGGAGGTGGTCGAGGGGCGGGAGGGATATGAGCGACCTTGTCTGAGGCATTGGTAGAGAGACAAGGTCGAGTGGACGTTATACGCCCATTTCGGCGCTACGGGGAAACACGTGATCATTTCATATTTGGTCATATCAACTACCATTTTAGGAAACTTCCCTCTAGCACCCCCCGACGACCCTCCCGGATACCCATACTGTTCCGCGTCCGCCGACCCCCCGCCTCGCCCGCCCGCTGCTCGTCCTCGACAGCGGCTATATACCGCACCCACGGTATGTAGTCCAGGAACATCTGCGGCGACATCGCACCTCCTGGCCCAAGGATGCCCTGCAACGCGTCCACCATCCGAGTCTGATACGCCACGCGAGCACGGAACACGTCTCTGATCGACGCCTCCATCGGACCCGTCTCCTCGCGCACCCCACGTGACATGTCCTCCTCCTCCCTCAGCACCACATACCCCACCTCCTCGCCTACCACCACCTGCGGCACTCTCAGCACACACACACGCACAGTGCTCACACTCACCTCCCCCATGCCCACCGACCGCACCTGCGCGTCCACGTGCGACATCACCTCGCTGACCTTCTTCATTTCCACCCACTCGTCAGCGGAAATTGCCCGACCTGATCGCCGATCGTGCTCTGCCTCCTCTTCTGCGTCCCCCTCGCTCGTGTCCGCGCACAGTATTTGCAATTGCATGATAGACCGCCGTAAATCGGGCAATGGCAATGCATCCCTCCTCGGGCAAGCCGGCGCATCCGGCATGTCCACGCCTTCCACACATTGCGTGCTTTCATATAATCTCACCAGGTCTTCGTGCGGAACATGCTTTCCCTCCGTCAGCGACAAGCATTGGAGAAAGCTCGCCGCAACCCGCGACGGACAGGGCTCGAAAACGAGGACACTCTGTAGCGGCAGCTCACCAACAGGTACTAGACCCGCATCTGTAATACCGTCAACGCCATCCACTCGACACACCAGCGTCCTCACCGTTGCATGTCATCACAACCGGCCGTTGACAGCTCCGAATGAACTCGATAATCGCCGGCCAAAACCCTGCATCGTCCTTGAACAAAATGTCCACCTCCTCCAACAGTACAAGCGACTGCCCAAACGTCCGTCTCCCACATGGTGCAAGTGGCTCTGCCACTTCGCCATCATCTATCTCGATAGGCTCACCTTGACTCCCCGATCCCTCTGTTTTGGAAACGCCCCTGGTCAGATACCCATCCAGTCCCACGCGTCCCTTTGCCCCCCTACCCTTTTCCGTTGGCCCACATCTATGCACCGTCTGCACGATATGGTTCTTGCCCACATCTCCAACAAGTTGCTCCAGGCTCGCACCGTTCCGTTTTCCAATACCAGGATACACCTCGAAAACTTCCCATCCCAGCTCTTCCGCACACGCATACACCGCGGCAGTCTTCCCACACCCAGGCGGTCCAGTGATGAGCATGGTGTTGGTCAGCTTATCGGTAAATTTGGCTTGGACGGGTCCCTGTGATCGGGACACCCCGTGGTTGGCTGCTGTACCAGTGCCATCAAGTGGAGCGTGCGATTCGTCCGTGTCACCTGTTTCGCGTCCGCGGAGCCGATCAAACGTGCGTTGACAAAACGTGAACTCGTCCTCCGAGTCTTCAGGAGGATCAACCACATCCTCTTCTTCCTCGTCGTCCCAAACCACAAAGTCGTCCAAGTCATTATCTGAATCCACTCTTCGCTTCTTGTTTCCCCGTTTGTCCACGGCTCGAATAACACGGGGGCGTTTGATCCCTCGTGATGCCCGCTTCGACTTGCGTTTTTCTTTGTTTTCTTTGCCCGTGGCACCATCTGGCGGACGATCTTGCAAACGTAGCGCTAGTGCATTAAGCCAGTCTCGTAGATAGAGTGCGTGTCGCTCATTTCCCAACACTTCGTCTGCACGTCGCGGACGAAAGCGGCGAGTCCACATCTCGGGTATTTTCTCTTGATGAATAGATATACGTGCGAAAGCAGGATGCAATTCAGTAAAATCACGGCTGAGAGCATAGAGATGCTCTTCGCAATGCTGAGGTGTCAGCGGTCGGGATATACGCAAGGGAGGCGTGGAAGGCGTATCATCGACCTGCCGCCATCTTGCGAGAAAATCTAGTGTTCCTCCATCCGATGTACGTAAGCTTGGGAATACCCTACGCTTCGAGGGCGCTTGACTAGAGGTATTGGATTGCTGCAGTCCTCGAACATGCTGCGAACACGAGCTAGGAAAAGGCGCGACATCTAGAGTCCGTTTACCCTTTATCTTGGTCGATTTATGCGACGTGGACTCGGGTAGAGTGGTATGCGGCGGGCTCGTGTCATCCTCAAAGCCGTGGTCATCGAGCGCGATGGGAGAAGGGGCACGGGAATGTGAGGTCGCCTGACTAGATTCTGGAAGAGGTGTCAGCGGAGAACCAGGCGATAAATATGGTTCCGTAGACAACTCTGCGTCAGAGGAGATGTCTATAACGTCGACATCATCCACGCTGGTAACCGTATCGCAACTTTTCTCGCGCGCGGCAGAGACCCTTGCGAAAATTGGAAATAGTAGACCTGTGTTTCACGATATTGTTTGCGGCTGGCACGGCAACAATGAACTTACGCACTTGGTTTAGATGGTATAGATGGTTGTGCGGGGGGTGTATCCACAGCTTGGAGAGTGGATGCAACAGGGCTTGTATGTTCGGGCCGCAAGTCTTCTGTAGAGTTGCTTGCTGCAGAGTTGGTCCTCTGAGATTGTTCGAGAATTGGTGTATCCACGGTTTGGAGAGGTGTCACAGTGTCCGTGTGGTCGGGTTCCAAGTCTTGTGATTGTTCTGTTAAACTGCTAGCCGCAGAGTTGTTCCTCTGGAAGAGATCCTTTAGAGTCGTTTGGACAGTGGCCTGAACGGAACAGAGCGTGTGCGTGAGTGACACGACACAAGAGCGCGCAGAAATGTTACACGCGGTGCTCCGACTCGATTATTTGAGGCTCTTGTTTTCCGTTTTTCTGGCATGGTAATCGCAAACGGTGGCCAGCGTTTAAGCCGTAGTGAGGTTTTGGTACGCGCCTGGGACAAGTGGACCGCGTCGCGTGACGTAATCTCTCGTCGGAGTCCCACTCAATGTCAAACGATCAACAGCGTCCTCCCGTCAATAAAGAGTTGTTAAGATGGATATCCAAAGAGTATTTCGGTGAGCTGCCCTCTCCACGTCGGTGGAGGCTGAAACCCACTCAAGCAGATATGAACGGGGCATCGTACCGCGTCCTTGATCATCCACCATCGCCCCTCGAGTTTGCCAGACTGGTCCATTTATCGAGACCGGTGGTCATCAAGGGTGCTACTCTCATCTATTCTACATCATTATAGCGGATGTAACATGCAACTCCAGGGATAAAGTTGCCAGCTTTGACGAAATGGACAGACGACTATCTCGTTCAAAAGATGGGAGATCAACCTGTTTCAGTTGCAGTGACGCCTAATGGGTACGACCCAAGACCGATGTTCAGAAACGTGGTTGAATGATGGCAAGGCACGCAGATGCAGTCACCCGTGCCCCAGACGGAACACTATACTTTGCCGAACCCGTGGTCGACACCCTGGTGATCCGTGACCTTTTCGACAAGCTTCGTTCAGGTGACCATATTCATTCTCACTCTGGCTGTCGCAATCAGACCGTACCGCGGTTCAGGCGGGAAACATGTCCATTATCTGCAATCGCAAAATGGAAATTTGTATTCGCAAGATTTCTTTACCAACGGAGAAGATGCATCAGAGTTTGCGGCCCTACGAGCAGATGTTCCCCCCGAAGTCGACTTTGTTAGCGATGCACTCGGTTCGTCCCTGAGTAGCCGCACTGTCCGCAAACGTTCTGAGGCACTGACTAGACCGGACCCCTGACGCCGTGAATCTGTGGATCGGAGGCAGTGACAGCGTCACGAGCATACACAGTGGTACGGTTCCTGGCAAACCCGAATTTCTGGACCTGATCAAGAGTATCCAGACCCATATGAGAACATATACACCGTCGTGCGTGGCACCAAGCATTTCACATTGTTACCACCGAGCGAAGGATGGTGTTTGCAAGGTTTGTGCCACGTATAGCGCCATATTAGTTTGCTCATGAGAATAGAGAGATTATACCCGCATGCTGTCTACACCCGTGATGACGCCACTGGTGAACTCTATCTTGTTCCATCTCGCGAAGCTCCGCCCGTGCGATGGTCATCAATCTCAAATCCTGATCTTCCGGGCACATTGCCGCAGGAAGTTCACCCGATCCACATTACGCTGACTGCGGGAGAGACGCTATACCTCCCCATTGGCTGGTGGCACTTTGTCAGACAGTCCGGGGATATGACTATTGCATTGAATTGGTGGTATGACGCGGAGCTGCAGGGGATCAATTGGGTATGGCTGAATATGCTTAGGTCTGGTCCTGGTAATTAGAATATATCTTGTCACATTTGTGTCACGTCACAATTGTAACTCTGTCATGGGCAAGGACAAGAGCGAGAAGAAGGAGAAAAAGAGAAAGACAGAGGAAGTGGTGAATGCACCACCGACAGAGGATGTCGACATGGAGGATGCATCCTCAGTACGTGTACTGACCACCGACCCATTCGTTCACGGTCTCACCCAGCTCCAGCCTAGGAAGAAATCAAAAAAAGACAAGGAGGAAATCGTCATTCCCCTCGAGGACCTTTCCCCCATCGCACAACCGCTTGCGCAGAAAAAGTTGGTGAAAAAGCTGCACAAGACGATCAAGAAAGGTGAGGTCAAATTCCATGTGCTAGCGCATGACTGTATCTGTCACCAGCCTCCAAAGCAAGGCAAGTCAAACGTGGCGTCAAAGAGGTCGTCAAGGGTATTCGCAAGGGAGAAAAAGGGCAAGTTATCTGTCCATGTCTCTTGTGACGCTCGTCATGTCTTTTCCAGGTTGCTAGTCCTCGCCGCAGACATAAATCCTATGGACATCATATCCCACCTCCCTGTACTCTCCGAGGAGGCCCAAATACCCTACGTGTTCGTAGCATCCAAGGAAGAACTTGGACACGCCAGCTCTACCAAACGACCGACGAGTTGTGTCATGATATGTCCCAATCTAAAGCGCAAAGGACCAAAGAAGGACGGTGAGGAGGGGGAGGACGACTACCGGGAACTCTACGAGGAATGTCGTCGAGACGTAGAAAAGCTAGATGCTAAAATCGTTTTCTAATGTCTTTTTGTACCAACCGACTTGTACTTAATTTCGCGGATTGTGACACGTTCGCACACTCGTTTCCGTTCCGCTCCACCAAACCCTGCCATGCCCGCGTCTAAAGCCAAATCTGCCAGCGGTTCAGCATCTGGAAAAACAACCAAGGGTGCTCCGACAAGCACTGTCCCCCCGTCTCCGGTGAAACCCTCAGAGACGGGTGGTGCGGTTGCACAAGGCTCAGGGAGACCCGACAAAGTCGCCTTTGACGCGGAGCAGGAGAGACTCAAGGCCGAGCTCGACGCCCAACAGGCCAAGATCGTGCGTTACACCTCTTGGCCATTACCGCAGTTACTGATCGTGTTCTCACAGGACGCCGTCCGAGAGAAAATAGCGTCGGCCACCATACCTTCCGACAACGACAGACGGGATGGGCTCCGTGCGGAACTTGACAGCATACGTGAACAGCAGTCTTCTTACAAGAGTTCCAGAGGCAGGGTTCTCGACCAACTCAGGGCATTGCAAGATGGCATACAAAAAAAGGTAGGCATATCCGTTACCCTCGTCGTCGGATGGATACCAACAACGCTTGCCAGTCCAAGGACTTGCAAGCTACGCGGGGTAAGACACCTTTCCGAACCGTTGCCGAGGTCGATGCGTACATCCAGTATGCTCTTTCCATGTCTGCTATTCGACTGACGTCGCTCACCTTGTCGCACAGAAACCTCGACAAGCAGGTTGAATCCGGCACTATGAAGCTTGGTGATGAAAAGCGTGCCCTCCAAGAAATCTCGCAGACCAAACGGACCCGAAGGGCCGTAGAAAGCTTCCAGGCTACTCAGGATGCCATTGATGCTGACCGGAGCGCGGCCGATGAGCTCCGCAAACAACTGGATGACCCAGAGTCCAAAAACATCTCCGACCGTTACGACAAGATCAAGGCAGAAATGGATGAGCTCAAGAAGGAGTCAGACGAAGCATATGCCGGTCGTAACAAGCTTATCGAAGAGCGGGACGATCTGCAAGCTCAGATGAACTCCCTCTTCAACGAGAAGCGAACGTCCGTGCAGCGGTTCCGAGAAGCAACTGACCGGTACTGGGCAAAACTCAACGAGGACCGTGCTCGTCGTGCCGAGAAGGCGCGTGCACAGCGGGCTGCTGAGGAAGCTCAGAAGAAATTGGAGCGTGCGCAACGATTGCGAGAGGAAGCATCCCTGCCCGCATATCAAGCAGAAATTGAAGAGTGCCAAACGCTAATCGAGGCGCTTTCAGGCAAAAGTTCGGACGCCGTCATTTCACCCTCTTCGTCGTTGCCCATTAAAGGTGACGTGGCCGGTGTGCCAAAACTTGAGCCAAGGCAGGTGGAGGCCTCCGCTGATGGCCTCGTAGCACGCAAGAAGAAGGGGGAGGATGAGGAGGCATACTTTGCAGGAAAGGGAAAGCGAGGAAAGAAGGACAAACCAAAGACGACACAAGAAACGGATACCCTCAAGAATCTTGCCTTTAGCACGATCACTGCGCTCTTCAAGTTCGCGATCCCTCTTCCTACTGGCGCGAGCGATATTCCGCGTGTTGTCGAGGACCTGAAGGCGAAGAAAGCCTGGTACGAGGCTAATCAAGTGCGTGTAACGGCGGAAAACATTGCCAAAGCGGAGGCACAAATAGAACGCCTGACGATTGCAGCCGGACCAGACGTCGTAGATCGGCAGGCGTCGGTCGATTCAAACGGCGGTGTAGACACGCCTTTAGAGTCCACAGACACGCCAGTGGAGAACAAACTAGATGACGCAGCTGGTAACGTGGTTGTGGACGAGTAATGGTCGGGATTACGCTACGGCACCATTCGTATATTATTGAATCTCAGTGCCACTTGTATCAAGGGGAATACTGCACGTCCGATTGCAAGCAAAGGGATGCTGTATTATTCAGGTCAAGGCCTATACAATAGTAAGCACAACTTTTTGAAGAGCAGACGGACAATACAAATACGGAGCAAGGTAGGAATAAATGATAGCCCGAGAAACGTGGTTATATACGATATTAAATTTTCTGCACAACTGGGTGAACGACGGAATATGGTTGTGTCAGGATGCACCCTCTGCTTTGATAGAATCGGCTTCGTGTTCTGACTCGCTAGCATTAGCAGGCAAATTCAAATCATGAGTCGAAAATGTTGTGACGTCGAATGTATTCGTCGTCGCGTACTCGGAGAACGCAAGGCCAGCTTGATGGACCGAAGGTATCGAGTCCTCAGGGGTAACTGATGTATCCATATAGTTTAGTCCCCCGTATGCATCAGAGTTAAAACCAGAAGCTGAGGCGTCCAGCGCGCCAGTGGGGAACGGTTCCTGTTGCAAAGCGGCCAACATGCTGGAGGTTGTCGGAGTGTGGTTCATAGCGTGTTGTGGGCGAGCCTCAGAGGGTGTGAAGCTCTCCTGTCCAGGCATGGGTGAAAGGGAAAAGAATTGTTGCTGCATTACTGGTTCAACAGAGGCAGCCACGGAATTGGTGGACAGAGCAACATTCCGTAGGACATTGACTGCAATCCAGTCACTATCCGATCGTAAGTAATGTTGTTGCGAAAAAAAAAAAGCGTAGGAGGCTTACTCGAGGAATAATTTCAATATCTGAAAAGCACCGAACGCAGGGTCACTCCTAATGGTCTGGCGCAATAGATGAGTATCATAGAAAATAGTTTGGTCACAAAACCTTACGAGATCCCTCATGACTTGACTGGTCACATATCCCCAGCGGATGAGTACGCTACGAGGACTCATCGTCCCTCTGTCATCGCTAGTTCCAATGCGCTGCTCCATGAGTCTCTCTGTGCATTTATCAGCCCATGCCATAACTTCTCTGACAGGCTCGTTGCTCTTTGCAAGACTATCCATCATGGCGACGAATTCTACCTCGAGAAGCTGGACGAGATCTTCGTGCCGGCAGTTGCATACCAAGGCTGACTGGTTGCGAACGGATTCAAAATCTACTTTTTGCCAAGATCGACGCATCTCGGCGAGCTGCTTTTGATTGGTGAGAACCGTGTTCAAAGCCTGGGTGACTTGGTAAATGTCCACGAATCGCACTACGTCAAAATGCGTCAATCGAACGATGCCTCGTCATGCGCGAGTGTGCACGTACACACTAGATGTCCGAAACGTGCTCCCAACTCAACCTTGGGCTCGACAAACGTGGTCCCATATCCTTCAAGGGCGAGAAGAAGGATTTTCTCCATCTGGCTGGCAAGTTGTCGCAAATTGTTCAAGGAAGCCGTGGCGAGGGGTGAGAGCATCCGGGACCTGAGGAATTCGAGTATTTCCTGCTCACGGTTGAGCGACGGCATGAGGCTGTTACGATAGACTCACATCATACACAATGGCATCAGCCTTGGCCATCAGTCCCGCAATTGCGGGTGCGTGAACGACCTCGCGATGGGTACCTGTTAGGGTGGACCAAAATCCTCTGAGCTGCATTTCGAATTGGTCAAATCGGAAGGCACGGGCACTCTCCAGGACCGCATCCAGGTGATCTTGGAACCAACCCCATACTTCTCTCCCTGCAATACACTGGGCGGAAGCGGAATTGGCGCCAATGGCTTCCTCGATGGAGGGGAAGTGGGGCATGTGGCGAACTGATAGATGTTGCTGTGGCTGGACATATTGACCGTCGGCGTTGGGTCCGAGGGTGAGCGTGGGCTGTTGTGCAATACTGGCCTCGGGTTGGCTGACATGTCGACGAATGGGAGTATGGCTGGGGTATGAGTTACTCCTGGCTACGGCTTGGGCTTGTGACAATAGACTTCCTGCGGTTGGCGTTTTGTCGCTTATATCTCCAAATGTGACATTGCCTTTGAGATCTCCTGAAAGGACGAGGGAGTTTCGCTTAGAAGCGCTGGACCCTTCGGAATCTTCGTCGTCGTCGTCGTCGGACCGATCCTCGCCTTTGCTTCCGTTTTCTCCCGCCTCCTGCGCAGCGCGAGCAGCGTTGATGGAGGATTGACCTGCGTTATTGTTTGATTTTCGGATGTAATCTTGCAAGAATTCGGCTTCCGCCGAAGTCGCAGGACGAATGCCACAATCTGCCAGAAAAAGACGATCAATAAAATTTCCGATCATCTGATGCAAGGTATGTAAGACACGGACAATGATATTTGCTATTACCGCGAACGCCAAGACGCCTTGTTTTGATGGTGGGGAAACAGAGTCTGATGGCTTTGCCGAGAGTTGCGGTATTGATATGGGGAATTTGGTACTGGTCGCAGACCCTGCGGTATGAAAAATAAAGGCCCTGGCGTGGAACATTCCCGTCTGGGTAAGGTGCGTAGTTGGCGGTCAACCTGACAAGCGAAACAATGTGAGAAAGGAAACAGGGAAGAAAAATATATGAACAGACCAAGCTTGAACGAAAATCTGCTTTGCTCTGTCGGAAGCGCTGGTTGTTGTCGCGACCCGTACGTTGGCCGCCAATTTCTGAAGGGTGTGATCGGGGCTGATAGAGACCCTGTTAAAGACGCCCGGGGACTGTCTATGTTCTTGGTGATTAGAAGGCAACGGGTGACCGGGCCCGTACATGGTAGAATAGTCGGGGGTTGAAGCAAGAAACATGGTGAGATCGTCCGTTTCGCTGGAGGAGGAGTGGACGCTCTCTGTATCACGGGGGTAGGGAGAGGCCGCGGCACGGGCCCTGAGGTGAGTTTGACGAATATGACCCTTGAGGGCGGGGTTAGTCATGTTGCTGTTTGGGGGTGACTGGCAGGGAGACATGTCTGCAGAGGGAAGGGAATAAACGGATGAGTGGCGCGGGTGATCGGTGGGGAGAAATGTGTTGGAGAGACGATATGGGTCGTCGGGTATACCGGCTGGCATGCGGGGCAGGATGTCCTGTGAGGAGTGCGGACGAGAATGGGGAGAGTGAGTAGACGAGGAGGAGATCGAGTTTGAACGGGAATGAGGGTGGGTAAGAGGCAAGAAATCAAAGGAGACGTTTGAAGAGATTGTCTGAAGATTTACGGCAGCCATATGGGAGGAAGAAAGAGGGTGTTGAGCTGGGGATTGAACACGCAGCTAATGGGCGGACCAGCCGGTGAAGTGGAAATAAAAGCGGGATGGGCGATGGCAGGGGACTACGCGGTAGACCAGGACGAGGAAGAGAAGAGCGCGTGGGGAGCAGCGAGTAGCAACTGTGACGAGACGGACTAGAGCACGGTCGGTGGTCAAGGCAACGAACTACTTTATTTTATTATTTATTTTTCACACACTTCCCGCCCCCCCGACACCGACACCGACACCGACACCGACGCCCTTACATCCATGCTGTGCCATCCTGTCCAACATCGCCCCCCGCCCATTCTCCATTGCGTCGAAATCTGACTTGCACTTCTTCCGATGACCCCGCTCCCTGGGCTCTTGCGACTTGCGCGAGGCACGGAACACTCACATTGACGTTGACAACCGCGTATTAGTCGTCATCTCCGGCAGTCCCCTCAAACAACATCTGCGACATCGTCCCTCTCCTCCTATGCCGTGCATATGGTCATCCACTATGCTGTCACATTCATCCTGTATCATTCTCACATGATCAATGTCCTGTGCTATTTTTCCCACTCGAATCTTATCAGCCCATGCTAGTCTGAAACCCCAGCCCAGTTCGACACATCCTTCCACGGTCATTACAGCGAATTCAGCCCTACCCGAACCCTTACGCATGCCGTCCAGTATGGGTCGCTCGACGGAGGGGCATGCCTGATTCCGACATAGTGACATCCTGAAAAGTCCAAGCCTACAATGGTACATTCCCATATCACATCTGTGATCAAACTTTAAATGACTTTTTGGTGGCCAACGTTGGCAAAGCTCACCTGGATGTGGCACGAACGAAATATTTCCAACCGCCCGCTTATATTCCCTGAGTCATGGGCCATCGAAAAGACACCCTCTGACATGGCGTGACACCAGAGGCGAAATCCTCCTCTGATAGTACTTGCCTGCATTCGCATCATGGCACTCAACTAATCACGGCGGCCGCGAAAAAAAATAGCCTCCTTGCAGGAACGACGCTCGGAGCCCGTATCTGTAACCGTCTTGAGAGAAACCAACATATGTGGGTAATATTATCAGGGCCTTGCTGAAGCTACGCCAAGGCTTGAGAATATACTGACTCATTGTACAAATTATCAGCTCGTACCTGACTGCAAAGTATCCTATTGGGAATCGGCAAAATGCTGCCGACTTAGAGAAAACAGACATCGCAATTGTCCGTTCAGATAACGCCAGATAGCGTCATATCCTTAACCAAAGTGAATCCATCGTGTCTTGTGCTGTTGGCAAGTATGCTTACCTAGAGTGGGATTCACAGCATTCCTCTAGAACAGCCCGATTCGCGCCGTGCCACATGTGTCATATTTCCGTACCTGAAAAAGGGACCATCAGTTGGACAAGTAATGATCCGCGATGCACTCGAGTACTTTCACTGTCCTGTTGACGTTAATGCACAGTGACATGGCACGCTGAGTGCGAAATGGGAATGGTAGCCACTCACATATCCAATGATCGCGCAGACAATACAATAAAATTAACAAGCGCCTACGGAACATCACACTTGCTGTGTGAAAGCGAGCAAAATCAATCAGTGGTGTGCTGCGCTGATGACCGACCACTTAGCGGCGCAGACTTACCCACAGGATATTCCATAGGGCCTAGCATGGATGGCCGTACGCCGACCTACGCCGACGGAGGTGAACTCGTCAGGCACCTAGTTGGGAATCAAGATGGTGAGCGACCTGCATTTTTCCTGGAGTACTTATTCACGGAGGGCATTGGAGGATGGACTCACGGCTAGTTTCAAGCTATGCGTGAGGATAATGAGCAGCCGACATGACCAGGAAACGCTGGACACGCATTGAAGCATGTTGGCAAAAGGCTAGAAGTTCGGCCTGTAAGTAAGCGCAAAGCAAATTAATATTTGGTTTGTCTCCACACTCCATCTCAATTTCAAAGAAGAAAAAAGCGCTTCGTAGCATAAAAAGACTATTCACAAACCGTCATCCTGAATTGAATAACGACATTCATTCACATGCCCCTCGAGACTGTGTCCAGTATTCCGGGGCGAGGAGCAATAATAGTACATAAGAATAAGCGAAACATCTCGTCACCCATCTTCCTCCAGATCAGAGTCACCAAACAGACAAGGTCCAGCAAACATCATATCTGGTTCCGGAGCGGTTGCTCCGACGGCGGTGGTCGGGGAGAACACGGATCGGGTGTCTTCCTTCTTAGTGCAGTGAACCACCGGGGTGGAGGGAGTCCCGTGCAGCGTGTTAACGTCGACGAAAGCGTCCGCAGCAGTGGCGGGGGATCCCCGATCGAGTAGCGGCGCAGTAGAGCTGTTAACACACGGCGACTCGGCAGCATCGCCATCCGTGTTTCCTACCTCGAGGTCCACAATCGGGAGCACAGGATGGCCTGTGGTGGATATAACGCGAGTGACGTCTTCAGACTTGTCATCGATCCCCGTTTCAAAGAACGTAGCATCAGGTGAACGTGCATTACAACCGTCTGACCTCTCGCACGAAACATAACCCACACCTTCCCTGTTGTTTGTGAAACTGGTTGTCGAGAATTGCGCTGCGAATGATCCGGGAGGCTCCAGCTCCAAGATCCTGCCGATCGTTTCCCATGGATGAGGATCGGACAAGAAATCGATCGAAATTTCGTTTGGTACATCATCAGTAACTGTGGGTCCCATCACGATCTGGAAGGTACCGTGTCTACATTCCGACGGGAATGGATCCATGAATTCATTGTTGGCGGTTGACGAGAAAGCAAGGTCATTATCGTAGCGTGTTGCACGGGATCGTTCGGCTTCGAGTTCCTCTTCATCCGAGTTGGCGAATGACAAGATTGTGGATTGTGCTTCATCCACACTGGCAGGGCCGTCACGGATAGAAAAGTTTTGCGAAGACGGACGTAATCGAAGAATAGGATGAAGGTTTCTTGTATCCATACAATCGTCTTCAGATTGATCGTCTGGTCGTCGTCCGAACGGAATACCAGCCAAAGGTGACGTGTCAAGGTTGAGAAGTGAGTTATCCGAAGGCTGCGAACTGGAAGCAAAGGGGGGTGATCGGG
Organism: Xerocomus brunneocitrinus; assembly: GCA_038093375.1. NCBI lineage: Eukaryota > Fungi > Basidiomycota > Agaricomycetes > Boletales > Boletaceae > Xerocomus > Xerocomus brunneocitrinus. Next base: position 1,354 of record JBBPSB010000019.1, on the reverse strand, counting down.
GAAGAGGATAGTCCGCGTCCAGCAAAGTATCGGGTCTGTTGCCTTCTGCACGAAAGAATGTGTGTACTCCTGTAAGCATTTGCGTTTCCGTATACCTTGAACCGCCCACGCCCCTCTGAGACGGTATATCGCGTATCCTGGAAGGAGAATCTGGTTGTGAAAGGATGCCACCCTCCGGGGACCAATATCTCGTATTTCGATCGGGATCATAGAAATCATTGCGTCCGTATTCTGCGATTTCAGAGAACGTTGCTGGTGTATCAGAATCCTGCGAATCAAGTCATAAGCGCCACCGCCAGGAAAAACCTTCGACAATTGTACTTTGAGGGTAAGACAGGCTTGTGGTGATCGCGCGACGATCGCAGAACTTTGCATACGTTCAATAGGTGCAAGTTCCCTAAGCTTCCCAGTATTGATTCCTACGAGAGTTGGCTGCTGAAGGATGCGGTCAATGGCAGCTCGCATGGACACGTCTTCTCCACGACTACGTCAATGGACAGGAAACGAGGAAGAAACCATACGCACGATCTAAAGTATTAAGTGCACCAAGAATTTTGGATGGTGTCTTCCGCTGCGTCGTGGTGTTCAGTGATCTTGACAAGCTCAATCCGTCTCCGGATACTTTTCTTGAAGAAGTAGCACCTGAATTCGTAACATCACGGCGCGCATGCGCGAGCGTGATCTCTGGCAAAGATGAAAGCGTCTCTGTGTTCTTATGAACGCGCTTTCCTTGGGCCACACACAAAGCAGAGGCAAGACGTTGTTTTCCAAAATGGCGCCTTTGTGCACGTCCAACGACGTCCTTTGACTTTACTCGTGCAGTGTTTCTGAAAGCATCCGTTTTATATGTGAGGCGGTATCAGTGTTCAGGAGGAGAACTAGACCTTTTCCCGCCCATGTAGTTTGCTCCGACCATCTTCGTTGAACTTGATATGCGGAGCACGCTTGCCGCTCGGACCGCCCGCCTAATATGCCAGCGAGGTCGTGAGAGACTGCCTGGCAGCCCCTACAACCTCAAGGCCTCACGCTTCAAGACCCTAATATTATCAACAGTATCGCGAAATAGATATACTGTTGACACCAGCACGATACTTTAAGTCCATGGTACTTCTCACACCGTACTGTCCAAAGCTGACACTTACCGTGGTCATCAATAGACGTTGACAGGAAACTATGAACTTCTCGCATCAAGCGTCGAGGAGGAACCCATCGACGCGGAGGAAAGCTCAGAATTCAAGTCTTTGCTGGAGCGGCGACGCGGAACCGTGCTCAAAACTCCATATGGCGGTTCCTTGTCCATTCAACCTGAAGGCGATTCATATTCGTATGCTTACGGACCGCGTGGAGTCGCCGG